>CANQJN010000037.1:520000-602500 GCA_947623535.1 Coelioxys conoideus | reverse complement strand
TAATAACAACACTAATGATGATATTAACTATAATAATAATGATAATAACAATAATAATAATAATAATGACAATAATAATAATGATAATAACAGAAATAATAATGGTAAGGACAATAATAATAATGATTATAACAGTAGTAATAATGATAATAACAACAATAATGATGATATTAACAATAATAATAATGATAATAACATAAATAATAATGATAATAACAGTAATAATAACGATAATAACATAAATAATAATCATATTAACAATAATAATAATGGTAATAACAATAATAGTAACGATAATAACAGAAATAATAATGATAATAACAATAATAATAACGATAATAACAGAAATAACAATGATATTAACAATAATAATAGTGATAATAACAATAATAATAATGATAATAACAGAAATAATAATGATAATAACAATAATAATAGGGGTAATAACAATAATAGTAATGATAATAACAGAAATAATAATAATAACAACAATATTAATAACGATAATAACAATGGTAATAACAATAACAATAATGACATTAACAGAAATAATAATGATAATAACAATAATAGTAAGGGTAATAACAATAATAATAATCATAATAACAGAAATAATTATAATAATAACAATAATAATAACCATAATAACAGAAATAATAATAATAATAACAATAGTAATGACGATAAGAACATAAATAATAATTATAATAACAATAATAATAATAGTGTTAACAATAACAATAATGACAATAACAGAAAGAATAATGATATTAACTATAATAATAATGAGAATAACGGAAATAATAATGATAATAACAACAACAATAATGGTAATAACAATAATAATAATCATAATAACAGAAATAATTATAATAATAACAATAATAATAACCATAATAACAGAAATAATAATAATAATAACAATCATAATAATGATAATAACCCTAATAATTATGATAATAACAACAATAATAATAATAATAACAATAATAATAATAATAATGACAGAAATAATAATGATAATAACAGAAATAATAATGATAAAAACAGTAATGATAATGATAATAACAGAAATAATAATGATAATGATAATAACAACAATAATGATGATATTAACAATAATAATAACGATAATAACAGAAATAATAATGATAATGACAATAATAATAATGGTAATAACAATAATAATAACAATAATAACAATAATAACAGAAATAATAATGATGATAACAGAAATAATAATGATAAAAACAGTAATGATAATGATAATAACAGAAATAATAATGATATTAACAATAATAATAATGGTAATAACAATAATAATAACGATAATAACAGACATAACAATGTTACTAACAATAATAATAGTGATAATAACAATAATAATAACGATAATAAGAGAAATAATTATGATAATAACAATAATAATAACGATAATAACAGAAATAATAATGATAATAACAATAATAATAACGATAATAACTGAAATAACAATGATATTAACAATAATAACAGTGATAATAACAATAATAATAACGATAATAAGAGAAATAATAATGATAATAACAATAATAATAATGATAATAACAGAAATAATAATGGTAATGACAATAATAACAGTGATAATAACAATAATAATAACGATAATAACATAAATAATAATGATATTAACAATAATAATAATGGTAATAACAATAATAGTAACGATAATAACAGAAATAATAATGATAATAACAATAATAATAACGATAATAACAGAAATAATAATGATATTAACTATAATAATAATGGTAATAAGAATAATAATAATGATAATAAAAGAAATAATAATGATAATAACAATAATAATAATGATAATAACAGAAATAATAATGGTAATGACAATAATAATAATGATTATAACAGTAGTAATAATGATAATAACAACAATAATGATGATATTAGCAATAATAATAATGATAATAACATAAATAATAATGATAATAACAATAATAATAACGATAATAACATAAATAATAATGATATTAACAATAATAATAATGGTAATAACAATAATAGTAACGATAATAACAGAAATAATAATGATAATAACAATAATAATAACGATAATAACAGAAATAACAATGATATTAACAATAATAATAGTGATAATAACAATAATAATAATGATAATAACAGAAATAATAATGATAATAACAATAATAATAGGGGTAATAACAATAATAGTAATGATAATAACAGAAATAATAATGATAACAACAATAATAATAACGATAATAACAATAATAATAATGGTAATAACAATAACAATAATGACATTATCGACAATAATAATGAAAATAACAGTAATGATAATGATAATAGTAATACAAATAAAGATAATAACAGTAACAATAATGATAATAACAATAATAACAATGATAATAACAGATATAATAATAATAATACCAGAAATAATAATGATAATAACAGTAATGATAATGATAATAACAGAAATAATAATTATAATAACAATAATAATAACGATAATAACAGAAATAATAATCAGAATAACAATAATAATAATGGTCATAACAATAGTAATAATGACATTATCGACAATAATAATAAAAATAACAGTAATGATAATGATAATAGCAATACAAATAAAGATAATAACACTAACAATAATGATAATAACAATAATAACAATGATAATAACAGATATAAGAATAATAATACCAGAAATAATAATGATAATAACAGTAATGATAATGATAATGACAGAAATGATAATGATAATGATAATAACCACAATAATGATGATATTAACAATAATAATAACGATAATAACAGAAATAATAATGATAATAACAATAATAATAAAGGTAATAACAATAATAATAACAATAATAACAATAATAACAGAAATAATAATGATAATAACAATAATAATCATGGTAATAACAATAATAATAATGATAATAACATAAATAATAATGATAATAACAATAATAATAATGATAATAACATAAAGAATAATGATAATAACAATAATAATAACGATAATAGCATAAATAATAATGATAATAACAACGATAATAATGGTAATAACAATAATAATAATGAAAAAAACATAAATAACAATGATAATAACAATAAGAATAACGACAATAACATAAATAATAATGATAATAACAATAATAATAATAGGCTTAACAATAACAATAATAATAATGGTAATAACAATAATAATAGTGATAATAACAAAAATAATAATGATAATACCAAATATATTAATGGTAATAACAATAATCATAATGATAATAACAGTAGTAATAACGATAATAACAGAAATAATAATGAGAATAACAATAATAGTAATGATAATAACAGAAATAATAATGATAATAACAATAATAATAATGATAATAACAATAATAATAATGATAATAACAGAAATAATAATGATAATAACAATAATAATAATGGTAATAACAATAATAATAATCATAATAACAGAAATAATTATAATAATAACAATAATAATAACCATAATAACAGAAATAATAATGATAATAACAATAATAATAATGGTAATAACAATAATAATAATCATAATAACAGAAATAATTATAATAATAACAATAATAATAACCATAATAACAGAAATAATAATGATAATAACAATAATAATAATGGTAATAACAATAATAATTATGATAATAACAACAATAATAATAATAACAGTAGTAATAATGATAATATCTACAATAATGATGATATTGACTGTAATAATAATGATCATAATGATGATAATAACAATAATAACAATGATAATCACAGAAATAATAATAATAATAACACTAATAATAATAATAATAATAACAGAAATAATAATGATAATAACAATAATAATAATGGTAATAACAATAATAATAATGATAATAAAAGAAATAATAATGATAATAACAATAATAATAATGATAATAACAGAAATAATAATGGTAATAACAATAATAATAACGATAATAACATAAATAATAGTGATAATAACATTAATAATAACGATAATAACAGAAATAATAATGATATTAACAATAATAATAACGATAATAACAGAAATAACAATGATACTAACAATAATAATAGTGATAATAACAATAATAATAACGATAATAAGAGAAATAATAATGATAATAACAATAATAATAATGGTAATAGCAGTAATAATAGTGATAATAACAGAAATAATTATGATAATAACCATAATAATAACGATAATAACAGAAATAATAATTATAATAACAGTAATGATCATTATAGTAACAGAAATAATAATGGTAATAACAATAATAATAATGATAATAACAGAAATAATAATGATAATAACAATAATAATAGGGGTAATAACAATAATAGTAATGATAATAACCGAAATAATAATGATAATAACAATAATAATAACGATGATAACAATAATAATAATGGTAATAACAATAACAATAATGACATTAACAGAAATAATAATGATAATAACAATAATAGTAATGGTAATAACAATAATAATAATGATAATAACAGAAATAATAATGATAATAACAGTAATGATAACGATAAGAAGATAAATAATAATGATAATAACAATAATAATAATAGTGTTAACAATAACAATAATGACAATAACAGAAAGAATAATGATAATAACCATAATAATAATGAGAATAACGGAAATAATAATGATAATAACAACAACAATAATGGTAATAACAATAATAATAATCATAATAACAGAAATAATTGTAATAATAACAATAATAATAACCATAATAACAGAAATAATAATAATAATAACAATAATAATAATGATAATAACCCTAATAATTATGATAATAACAACAATAATAATAATAATAACAATAATAATAATAATAATAGCAGAAATAATAATGATAAAAACAGTAATGATAATGATAATAACAGAAATAATAATGATAATGATAATAACAACAATAATGATGATATTAACAATAATAATAACGATAAGAACAGAAATAATAATGATAATAACACTAATAATAATGATAATAACAATAATAACAATGATAATAACAGAAATAATAATAATAATACCAGAAATAATAATGATAATAACAGTAATGATAATGATAATAAAAGAAATAATAATGATAATAACAGTAATGATCATTATAATAACAGAAATAATGATGATAATAACAATAATAATAATGATAATAACAAAAATAATAATGATCATAACAATAATAATAATGGTAATAACAATAATAATAATAGTGTTAACAATAACAATAATGACAATAACAGAAATAATAATGAACACAAAAATAATAATAATGGTAATAACAGTAATAATAATGATATTAACAATAATAATAATGATAATAAAAGAAATAATAATGATAATAACAGAAATAATAATGATAATAACAATAATAATAATGATAATAACAGAAATAATAATGATAATAACAATAATAATAATGGTAATAACAATAATAATAATGATAATAACAGAAATAATAATGATAATAACATTACTAATAATGACAATAACAGAAATAATAATGATAATTAAAATAATAATAATGATAATAACAGAAATAATAATGATAACAACAATAATAATAACGATAATAACAGAAATAATAATGATAATAACAATAATAATAATGGTAATAACAATAATAATAACAATAATAACAGAAATAATAATGATGATAACAATAATAATAATGGTAATAACAATAATAATAATGATAATAACATAAATACTAGTGATAATAACAATAATAATAACGATAATAACAGAAATAATAATGATATTAACAATAATAATAATGGTAATAAGAATAATAATAATGATAATAAAAGAAATAATAATGATAATAACAGAAATAATAATGGTAATGACAATAATAATTATGATTATAACAGTAGTAATAATGATAATAACAACAATAATGATGATATTAACAATAATAATAATGATAATAACTTAAATAATAATGATAATAACAATAATAATAACGATAATAACATAAATAATAATGATAATAACATTAATAATAACGATAATAACAGAAATAATAATGATATTAACAATAATAATAATGGCAATAACAATAATAACGATAATAACAGATATAACAATGATACTAACAATAATAATAGTGATAATAACAATAATAATAGGGGTAATAACAATAATAGTAAGGATAATAACAGAAATAATAATGATAATAACAATAATAATAACGATGATAACAATAATAATAATGGTAATAACAATAACAATAATGACATTAACAGAAATAATAATGATAAAAACAGTAATGATAATGATAATAACAGAAATAATAATGATAATGATAATAACAATAATAATAACAATAATAACAATAATAACAGAAATAATAATGATGATAACAATAATAATAATGGTAATAACAATAATAATAATGATATTAACAATAATAATAACGATAAGAACATAAATAATAATGATAATAACAATACTAAT
Source organism: Coelioxys conoideus (assembly GCA_947623535.1). Lineage (NCBI taxonomy): Eukaryota > Metazoa > Arthropoda > Insecta > Hymenoptera > Megachilidae > Coelioxys > Coelioxys conoideus. Next base: position 595,959 of record CANQJN010000037.1, on the reverse strand, counting down.
AATGATAATAACAGAAATAATAATGATAATAACAATAATAATAATGGTAATAACAATAGTAATAACGATAATAACAGAAATAATAATGTTCCGAAATAAAATTAGACCCCAGGTACTCCTGAATTTATTTCCGCTCCTGCAAACGATGAGCGGTGTTATATGCGCCCTAATCCCTCCCGCGCAGAATTAGCCGACCGCCACGCCACCGATCGGTAGATCATGCGATCGATGACCGTTTCGCGATTCAAAATAGGCAGAACTGTTTCCACAATCAAAGTGCGAACATCAACCGACGTTTAAACCGAGTATTTTCAACCGAAACCGTTTAACCGATAAACCGTAAATAGTCGTCTTTTGTCCAGTCTATCGCCGTGTTTTTTTTGTTTATTGTAAAACTGTGTATTTAAAGTATTGTTCAGTAAACCATTATTTATTGTGTAGTGTTCTAACTGTGAATTAGCAAACCCTTGCCCCGTATCCTCTGCTAGGGTAGTACTAGCCCTCCTTCGTGCGTAGCCGACTCGACATAACTCGTCGCGCTCACGTGCACATAAAACATTGGTCCTTCGAGCCGGATCGGGGTGAATTTCGTTGTGCAAAATTCAAGTGCCGCTGTGTGGAGTTACCGTTGGTAACGGTTCTGACCTCGTACAAAATCACAGAGACATCACCGGTATACACAAACTTTCTATTCTACCACGAACATGAGTGACATAGACAGTTTAATCAAACAACAACAAGACGCTATGTACTTTGTCCTTCGCGCTCTTGACAATTTCAAAAAGATTGGCAAAGCCAATTATACCATTCCAACGGTACGCAACCGTATTGCAAAACTGGACGATGCTTTCAAAGAAGCTCAAAACCTTCACCGCAAAATTGTTGCAATTGCCACCTCAGAGCATCAGAAAAAATACGATTACTTCCTCTCGCAACAATTTATGGTGACCCATGAGGCCTACTTGTCCACTTCCGACTTCATGGCAGAAGTCTTCAATCAATTAGAAGAGAAGGCGAACCGAGAACGTCCCTCTGGAGCAGCAGATCCGGACCAGAAGACTCAGCAGCTGGCTACATCCATGGAACGTTTGCCGCAACTGCATCTCCCGAAGTTCTCCGGGGTCCTCGACGAGTGGGAGAGTTTCCGCGACCGGTTCCAAGCCATGATAATCGGTAACAATACGATCCCAGATGTCTCAAAATTGCAATATTTGTTCTCGTGCGTGGATAAGGAGCCTTTAGACGTTATCCGTAATCTTGCGATTACTGACAGTAATTTCTTAATCGCGTGGAATCTCCTTGTTCGACGATACGAAAACAAACGACGGCTCATAACAGTACACGTCCAATCGCTATTAAACCTTCCGAGTACGTCTGTCGAGTCACGAACCGCGCTTAGCGAAATACGGGACCGTGCGAACATGGCTATCCAGGCTTTAAAAAAGTTAGATTGCGCCGTTGACCAGTGGAATGAAATCCTAGTATGTCTTATCGTGAATTGCCTAGATCGAAGTTCGCGACGCGCATGGGAATTGCAATTAGGAAACTCTACAGAGTTTCCTCACCTCGAGGAATTAGACACATTTCTCGAATCGCGAATTAGGTCCCTCGAAGCTATCACTGTTTCGAAATCTGGGCCCTCAGCTGGGAAAACATCCTCTCGACCCACACCCGCGCAACACTTTACATCGCATGCAACGACATCCAATAGTCCAAATTGTCCCATGTGTCGCACGAACCACGGTCTCAATCAATGTCCGGTCTTTCGCGGAAAATCTGTCACCGAACGCATTGAATACGTTAAGAAGGGAAAACGATGCATAAATTGTCTAAGCACTCAACATCTCCAAAGAGACTGTAAAAGCGTTTATTCGTGCCAAAAATGTCGAAAACGGCATCATACGTTGCTGCATGTTACCGAGCAAATCGTCCGTGCAAGTCCCCCCGCAACCGATATCTCAACCGTCTCCGCGAACGAAAGCGATACAAACACATCGACCCATATACCGTCCTTGTCTGTTACACGCGCCACGGCAATAACATCTCGCGTCCTATTAGCAACCGCATGGATCAACGTGCACAATACAAGCGGACGAACTCAACGAATTCGGGCTCTCCTTGATCAAGGATCCGTTGTGACGTTGATCACTGAGAATCTCTCGCAACGCTTGAAAGCGCCCCGCGATCGTGTTTCCGTATCAATTACCGGCGTAGGTGGCAACGAAACGATTTGTAAATCCTCCACGACAATAAGAATCACACCATGTAAACGAGCAGGGCCCGCTTATTCCACTTCCGCTTTGATCGTAAAAAGTTTGTCGAATTATTTACCGCCGCGAATCGACGGCACTTTCTCCTTCGCGCACCTAAGGGGTCTTGATCTCGCGGATGATAACCCTTTCAGTTCAGAACCCGTGGAAATGATTATTGGATCGGATATTTACGGATTGTTATTAAAAGAAGGAGTCCGAAAAGGAGCTTTTAATGAACCAGTCGCGCAAAATACAATTCTTGGTTGGATCCTTTCCGGTCCCCTTCCCACGATTGCCAAAAATCCTCTTCCTCGCCTATTCGCACACCATTGCGCTACTGTCGAATCCCTGGATACCGCAATTCGTCAGTTTTGGGAGATTGAACAAGTTCCGACATCCTCTCGGTTAACTCCTGCAGAACAGGAATGTGAATCACATTTTAAACAAACGCACTCACGCACCGAAAACGGACGGTATTGTGTGAGATTACCTTTCGTACAGAGACCTCCGATCGATATCGGAGAGTCTCTCCCAACAGCAAAAGTCATGTGGTATCGTCACGAAAAGCGAATTCACGCTAATCCAGGGCTAGCTGACGAATACGCCAAGTTTATGCAGGTGTACGAGTCGTTGCATCACATGGTCGAGGTTTCGGAACCCAACTTAATTTCCCATCAAACGGTGTATATTCCGCATCACGCTGTAATCCGAGAAACTAGTACCACTACGCGCCTCCGCGTCGTATTTAATGCATCTTGCAAAACCTCTAACGGCACTTCTCTAAATGACCACTTGTTTATTGGTCAAAAACTCCAACAAGACCTACCTGCAGTCATATTGAAATGGCGGTTGCATCGCTATGTCTACCTCGCCGATATAGAGAAGATGTATCGCCAAATCCTCGTTGACAATCGCGACACTGACTACCAGCGTATTGTCTGGCGTGCATCTCCGCAAGAACTCCTCCGTCACTTTCGTCTTTGCACCGTTACGTATGGGACCGCCCCCGCCCCTTACCTCGCACTTCGCGTACTCCGGCAGCTAGCAGAGGATGAAGGAGTCAATTATCCGTTAGCTGTTCCCGTGTTGGAAAATCAAATTTATGTTGATGACTGCGTCTTCGGAGCAGACGACGTTACTATTGCTCGACAAACTCGAAGTCAATTAATCTCGCTCTTGGCCAGTGCGGGATTCTCTCTTCATAAATGGGCGAGCAATGCTCCAGGCCTATTATTGGACAGCGATCCAAATGATCGCAGTCTGCCCAGTAGTACAGTCGTGCAACCGATGAAACCTTTGCAACCCGAATTAAAGGTATTGGGAGTATCGTGGAATCCTAATTCTGATTCGTTCCAATTCAATATCATTATTGAAGAGAACGTTCCTAGAACGAAGCGCACAATTCTGTCCACTATCGCTAAATTTTTTGATCCCCTGGGTTGGGTCACTCCTGTGGTTATTAAAGCGAAAATCCTTCTGCAACAGTTGTGGCACCTTAAGTATGAATGGGACGTAAATATTCCAGCCGCGATCTATGAAAGATGGTCTGTATATTATAAACAGCTCCCGTGTTTACGTCAACTATCCCTACCACGATGGGTAGATCACGGATCGCACGTGCACTCATGCGAATTACACGGTTTCGCAGATGCTTCATCATCCGCTTATGCGGCAGTCGTGTATTTAAGAATAAGAACCGTATCCGGAGATGTCACTATATCACTTTTGACCGCTAAATCTAAAGTCGCACCGCTTAAACCCTTAAGTATTCCGCGACTCGAATTATGTGCAGCTGTGTTGTTATCGCGTCTCCTCGCATTTGTAAAGTTAACGCTAGCGTTACAATCAGTGGCGATGCATTGCTGGACTGATTCTATGATAGTTTTAGCCTGGGTATCTCAACACTCATCCCGGTGGAAAACATTTGTTTCCAACCGAATCGCCGAGATACAAACCAATGTGCCGAACGTGAAGTGGCACTACGTGCCTAGCAATGAGAATCCAGCGGACTGCGCCTCTCGCGGATTAAATTGCGACAAATTAAGTTCCCATTCCATTTGGTGGAATGGTCCGTCGTGGCTCAAACTCTCGTCTGAAAACTGGCCAAACGATACCCCGGTCAGCGTGTTCACCTCCCTCGAGGAACGTCCGCTTCCTGTGCACCTTGCGGCCCAAGCACCAACATGGGATATTGCTGACCGTTACTCCAGTTGGACAAAATTAATTCGAGTTACGGCATATATTCGCCGATTCGTTACCAGAGCAAGGCGAATGTCCACTCTTCCAAAGCTGACAATCATCCAGTGTGATTCTAATCTTACAGACACAACTAATAGTACTGCGTTAAATCCCTGTGAAATCCAACACGCTCGTATATTTTGGTTGAAATATATTCAGCGTAGTCTATTTCGAAACGAGTTGCACTGTTTACAAACAGCCCAGCCGCTTCCCCGAAGCAGCGCACTCGTCGCACTTAATATATATATTGATAACACTGGATTAATTCGAGTCGGCGGGAGACTTCAGAAGTCAGCGTTATCCGAGGATGCTAAACATCCTATTGTTCTTGCCTCCCATCCGTTAGTAAAACTAATTATCCTGTCCATTCACCTCCGCACACTCCATGGAGGACTCCAGCTCACCCTTTCCACACTCCGTCAAGAATTTTGGCTTTGCCGCGCTCGACCGCTCATTCGCTCCGTGTTGTATCGGTGTATCCCATGCGCTCGCGAAAAAGCAACGATGGCAAACGAATTAATGGGATCGTTACCTTCGCCACGTGTTAACCGCGCTGAACGCGCATTTCTTCATTGCGGAGTCGATTATGCGGGTCCTGTTCTAGTCCGGACCACCGCTGGTCGTGGATATAAAGCTCGGAAATCGTATATTGCCCTATTTATTTGTCTCGCGACCCGTGCCATTCACTTAGAGTTAGTAAGCGATTATTCCACCGCGGCGTTCCTAGCGTGCTTTGATAGATTCTGTTCTCGCCGAGGTCTACCAACAGCGATGTACTCTGACAATGGCACAACGTTTCAAGGAGCCGATAAGGAACTCCACAAGGCGTTCGTTGCCGCAACTCGCGATCCCGATGCACGCAATAAACTTGCAACCGAGCATATCTCGTGGAAGTTTATTCCCCCTTCTGCCCCCCATTTCGGTGGATTATGGGAGGCCGGGGTTCGCAGCACAAAACACCATCTGACACGGGTCATTGGAGTCCATACCTTAACGTTTGAAGAACTATCAACCCTGTTGTGCCAAGTTGAAGCATGCTTAAACTCTCGTCCTATTGCTCCTTTAAATGATAACGTTGACGATTACAACACGTTAACTCCGGGTCACTTTTTAATCGGATCTGCACTCAACACCGTTCCAACGCCAACCCTACTCGATATTCGCGAATCGCGACTTTCACGGTGGCAATTGCTTCGCCAGATGTACGAAAGTTTTTGGCAAGCGTGGTCCACTGACTATTTGCACACTTTGCAACAACGCCCAAAATGGCGAACAATAACTAACTTGGCACAACCGGGTCGTATAGTCTTGCTCCGCAATCCACTCTCTCCGCCGTGCAAATGGGAACTAGGCCGCATCACTCACTGTCATCCGGGACCCGATGGTCTTTCCCGAGTTGTTACCGTGAAGACCGCACGCGGAGAGTACCGACGACCGATCACCAAGATTTCATTCTTACCGATCGAAATCGAAAATTACACGTGTAACACGTTGCACGGCGGGCGGCACTTAGGTAAAGTAAGCTAAGGATGTCATGTAAATATTTGCGTTACTGTATAATTAAGTTGATTTTTCCGTGTTTTCGTATCGTTTCCGTGCGGTTACATATTGTAAGCTTCGTGTCACCATCATTCATCGGATCTAGAAGATCCGAGGCGGGCGGTATGTTCCGAAATAAAATTAGACCCCAGGTACTCCTGAATTTATTTCCGCTCCTGCAAACGATGAGCGGTGTTATATGCGCCCTAATCCCTCCCGCGCAGAATTAGCCGACCGCCACGCCACCGATCGGTAGATCATGCGATCGATGACCGTTTCGCGATTCAAAATAGGCAGAACTGTTTCCACAATCAAAGTGCGAACATCAACCGACGTTTAAACCGAGTATTTTCAACCGAAACCGTTTAACCGATAAACCGTAAATAGTCGTCTTTTGTCCAGTCTATCGCCGTGTTTTTTTTGTTTATTGTAAAACTGTGTATTTAAAGTATTGTTCAGTAAACCATTATTTATTGTGTAGTGTTCTAACTGTGAATTAGCAAACCCTTGCCCCGTATCCTCTGCTCGGGTAGTACTAGCCCTCCTTCGTGCGTAGCCGACTCGACATAACTCGTCGCGCTCACGTGCACATAAAACAAATAATGTTAATAACAATAATAATAACGATAATAACAGAAATAATAATGATAATAAGAATAATAATAATGGTAATAACAATAATAATAATGATAATAACATAAATAATAATGATAATAACAATAATAATAATGGTAATAACAACAATAATAATGATAATAACAGAAATAATAATGATAATAACAATAATAATAATGGTAATAACAATAATAATAATGATAATAACAGAAATAATAATGATAATAACATTACTAATAATGACAATAACAGAAATAATAATGATAATTAAAATAATAATAATGATAATAACAGAAATAATAATGATAACAACAATAATAATAACGATAATAACAGAAATAATAATGATAATAACAATAATAATAATGGTAATAACAATAATAATAACAATAATAACAATAATAACAGAAATAATAATGATGATAACAATAATAATAATGGTAATAACAATAATAATAATGATAATAACATAAATACTAATGATAATAACAATAATAATAACGATAATAACAGAAATAATAATGATATTAACAATAATAATAATGGTAATAAGAATAATAATAATGATAATAAAAGAAATAATAATGATAATAACAATAATAATAATGATAATAACAGAAATAATAATGGTAATGACAATAATAATTATGATTATAACAGTAGTAATAATGATAATAACAACAATAATGATGATATTAACAATAATAATAATGATAATAACTTAAATAATAATGATAATAACAATAATAATAACGATAATAACATAAATAATAATGATAATAACATTAATAATAACGATAATAACAGAAATAATAATGATATTAACAATAATAATAATGGCAATAACAATAATAACGATAATAACAGATATAACAATGATACTAACAATAATAATAGTGATAATAACAATAATAATAACGATAATAAGAGAAATAATAATGGTAATAACAATAATAATAATGATAATAACAGAAATAATAATGATAATAACAATAATAATAACGATGATAACAATAATAATAATGGTAATAACAATAACAATAATGACATTAACAGAAATAATAATGATAAAAACAGTAATGATAATGATAATAACAATAATAATAACAATAATAACAATAATAACAGAAATAATAATGATGATAACAATAATAATAATGGTAATAACAATAATAATAATGATATTAACAATAATAATAACGATAAGAACATAAATAATAATGATAATAACAATACTAATAATGATAATAACAGAAATAATAATGATAATAACAATAATAATAATGGTAATAACAATAGTAATAACGATAATAACAGAAATAATAATGTTAATAACAATAATAATAACGATAATAACAGAAATAATAATGATAATAAGAATAATAATAATGGTAATAACAATAATAATAATGATAATAACATAAATAATAATGATAATAACAATAATAATTACGATAATAACAGAAATAATAATGATAATAACAATAATAATAATGGTAATAACAATAATAATAATGATAATAACATAAATAATAATGATAATAACAATAGTAATAACGATAATAACAGAAATAATAGTGATAATAACAATAATAATAACGATAATAACAGAAATAATAATGATAATAACAATAATAATAATGGTAATAACAAGTATAATAATGATAATAACAGAAATAATAACGATAATAACAATAATAATAATGATAATAACAGAAATAATAATGATAATAACAATAATAATAATAGTAATAACAATAATAATAATGATAATGACAGAAATAATAATGATAATAACAATAATAATGTTGGTAGTAACAATAATAATAATGGTAATAACAGAAATAATATTGATAATACCAATAATAATAACGATAATAACAGAAATAATAATGATAATAACAGAAATAATAATGCTAATAACAGTAATGATAATGATAATAACATAAATAATAATGATAATGATAATAACAGAAATAATAATGATAATAACAATAATAATAGTGGTAATAACAATAATAGTAATGATAATAACACTAATAATAATGACAACAACAATAATAACAATGATAATCACACAAATAATTATAACAATAACAATAATATTAATAATAATAACAGAAATAATAATGATAATAACAGTAATGATAATGATAATAACAGAAATAATAACGATAATAACAATAATAAGAATGATAATAACAATAATAATAATTGTAATGACAAAAATAATAATGATAATAACCGTAGTAATAATGATAATAACAACAATAATGATGATATTAACAATAATAATAACGATAATAACAGAAATAATAGTGATAATAACAATAATAATAATGGTAATAACAATAATAATAATGATAATAAAAGAAATAATAAGTATAATAACAATAATAATAATGATAATAACAGAAATAATAATGGTAATAATAATAATAATAACGATAATAACAGAAATAACAATGATACTAACAATAATAATAGTGATAATAACAATAATAATAACGATAATAAGAGAAATAATAATGATAATAACAATAATAATAATGGTAATAGCAGTAATAATAGTGATAATAACAGAAATAATTATGATAATAACCATAATAATAACGATAATAACAGAAATAATAATTATAATAACAGTAATGATCATTATAGTAACAGAAATAATAATGGTAATAACAATAATAATAATGATAATAACAGAAATAATAATGATAATAACAATAATAATAGGGGTAATAACAATAATAGTAATGATAATAACCGAAATAATAATGATAATAACAATAATAATAACGATGTTAACAATAATAATAATGGTAATAACAATAACAATAATGACATTAACAGAAATAATAATGATAATAACAATAATAGTAATGGTAATAACAATAATAATAATGATAATAACAGAAATAATAATGATAATAACAATAATAATAATGGTAATAACAATAATAATAATGATAATAACAGAAATAATAATGATAATAACATTACTAATTATGACAATAACAGAAATAATAATGATAATAAAAGAAATAATAATGATAATAACATTACTAATAACGACAATAACAGAAATAATAATGATAATTAAAATAATAATAATGATAATAACAGAAATAATAATGATAACAACAATAATAATAACGATAATAACAGAAATAATAATGATAATAACAATAATAATAATGGTAATAACAATAATCATAACAATAATAACAGAAATAATAATGATGATAACAATAATAATAATGGTAATAACAATAATAATAATGATAATAACATAAATACTAATGATAATAACAATAATAATAACGATAATAACAGAAATAATAATGATATTAACAATAATAATAATGGTAATAAGAATAATAATAATGATAATAAAAGAAATAATAATGATAATAACAGAAATAATAATGGTAATGACAATAATAATTATGATTATAACAGTAGTAATAATGATAATAACAACAATAATGATGATATTAACAATAATAATAATGATAATAACTTAAATAATAATGATAATAACAATAATAATAACGATAATAACATAAATAATAATGATAATAACATTAATAATAACGATAATAACAGAAATAATAATGATATTAACAATAATAATAATGGCAATAACAATAATAACGATAATAACAGATATAACAATGATACTAACAATAATAATAGTGATAATAACAATAATAATAGGGGTAATAACAATAATAGTAATGATAATAACCGAAATAATAATGATAATAACAATAATAATAACGATGATAACAATAATAATAATGGTAATAACAATAACAATAATGACATTAACAGAAATAATAATGATAATAACAATAATAGTAATGGTAATAACAATAATAATAATGATAATAACAGAAATAATAATGATAATAACAATAATAATAATGGTAATAACAATAATAATAATGATAATAACAGAAATAATAATGATAATAACAATAATAATAATGGTAATAACAATAATAATAATGATAATAACAGAAATAATAATGATAATAACATTACTAATTATGACAATAACAGAAATAATAATGATAATAAAAGAAATAATAATGATAATAACATTACTAATAATGACAATAACAGAAATAATAATGATAATTAAAATAATAATAATGATAATAACAGAAATAATAATGATAACAACAATAATAATAACGATAATAACAGAAATAATAATGATAATAACAATAATAATAATGGTAATAACAATAATAATAACAATACTAATAATGATAATAACATAAATACTAATGATAATAACAATAATAATAACGATAATAACAGAAATAATAATGATATTAACAATAATAATAATGGTAATAAGAATAATAATAATGATAATAAAAGAAATAATAATGATAATAACAATAATAATAATGATAATAACAGAAATAATAATGGTAATGACAATAATAATTATGATTATAACAGTAGTAATAATGATAATAACAACAATAATGATGATATTAACAATAATAATAATGATAATAACTTAAATAATAATGATAATAACAATAATAATAACGATAATAACATAAATAATAATGATTATAACATTAATAATAACGATAATAACAGAAATAATAATGATATTAACAATAATAATAATGGCAATAACAATAATAACGATAATAACAGATATAACAATGATACTAACAATAATAATAGTGATAATAACAATAATAATAGGGGTAATAACAATAATAGTAAGGATAATAACAGAAATAATAATGATAATAACAATAATAATAACGATGATAACAATAATAATAATGGTAATAACAATAACAATAATGACATTAACAGAAATAATAGTGATAAAAACAGTAATGATAATGATAATAACAGAAATAATAATGATAATGATAATAACAATAATAATAACAATAATAACAATAATAACAATAATAACAGAAATAATAATGATGATAACAATAATAATAATGGTAATAACAATAATAATAATGATAATAACATAAATACTAATGATAATAACAATAATAATAACGATAATAACAGAAATAATAATGATATTAACAATAATAATAATGGTAATAAGAATAATAATAATGATAATAAAAGAAATAATAATGATAATAACAATAATAATAATGATAATAACAGAAATAATAATGGTAATGACAATAATAATTATGATTATAACAGTAGTAATAATGATAATAACAACAATAATGATGATATTAACAATAATAATAATGATAATAACTTAAATAATAATGTTAATAACAATAATAATAACGATAATAACATAAATAATAATGATAATAACATTAATAATAACGATAATAACAGAAATAATAATGATATTAACAATAATAATAATGGCAATAACAATAATAACGATAATAACAGATATAACAATGATACTAACAATAATAATAGTGATAATAACAATAATAATAGGGGTAATAACAATAATAGTAAGGATAATAACAGAAATAATAATGATAATAACAATAATAATAACGATGATAACAATAATAATAATGGTAATAACAATAACAATAATGACATTAACAGAAATAATAGTGATAAAAACAGTAATGATAATGATAATAACAGAAATAATAATGATAATGATAATAACAATAATAATAGTGATAAAAACAGTAATGATAATGATAATAACAGAAATAATAATGATAATGATAATAACAATAATAATAACAATAATAACAATAATAACAATAATAACAGAAATAATAATGATGATAACAATAATAATAATGGTAATAACAATAATAATAATGATAATAACAAAAATAATAATGATCATAACAATAATAATAATGGTAATAACAATAATAATAATAGTGTTAACAATAACAATAATGACAATAACAGAAATAATAATGAACACAAAAATAATAATAATGGTAATAACAGTAATAATAATGATATTAACAATAATAATAATGATAATAAAAGAAATAATAATGATAATAACAGAAATAATAATGATAATAACAATAATAATAATGGTAATAACAATAATAATAATGATAATAACAGAAATAATAATGATAATAACATTACTAATTATGACAATAACAGAAATAATAATGATAATAACAGAAATAATAATGATAATAACATTACTAATAATGACAATAACAGAAATAATAATGATAATTAAAATAATAATAATGATAATAACAGAAATAATAATGATAACAACAATAATAATAACGATAATAACAGAAATAATAATGATAATAACAATAATAATAATGGTAATAACAATAATAATAACAATAATAACAGAAATAATAATGATGATAACAATAATAATAATGGTAATAACAATAATAATAATGATAATAACATAAATACTAATGATAATAACAATAATAATAACGATAATAACAGAAATAATAATGATATTAACAATAATAATAATGGTAATAAGAATAATAATAATGATAATAAAAGAAATAATAATGATAATAACAATAATAATAATGATAATAACAGAAATAATAATGGTAATGACAATAATAATTATGATTATAACAGTAGTAATAATGATAATAACAACAATAATGATGATATTAACAATAATAATAATGATAATAACTTAAATAATAATGATAATAACAATAATAATAACGATAATAACATAAATAATAATGATAATAACATTAATAATAACGATAATAACAGAAATAATAATGATATTAACAATAATAATAATGGCAATAACAATAATAACGATAATAACAGATATAACAATGATACTAACAATAATAATAGTGATAATAACAATAATAATAGGGGTAATAACAATATTAGTAAGGATAATAACAGAAATAATAATGATAATAACAATAATAATAACGATGATAACAATAATAATAATGGTAATAACAATAACAATAATGACATTAACAGAAATAATAGTGATAAAAACAGTAATGATAATGATAATAACAGAAATAATAATGATAATGATAATAACAATAATAATAGTGATAAAAACAGTAATGATAATGATAATAACAGAAATAATAATGATAATGATAATAACAATAATAATAACAATAATAACAGAAATAATAATGATGATAACAATAATAATAATGGTAATAACAATAATAATAATGATAATAACAAAAATAATAATGATCATAACAATAATAATAATGGTAATAACAATAATAATAATAGTGTTAACAATAACAATAATGACAATAACAGAAATAATAATGAACACAAAAATAATAATAATGGTAATAACAGTAATAATAATGATATTAACAATAATAATAATGATAATAAAAGAAATAATAATGATAATAACAGAAATAATAATGATAATAACAATAATAATAATGGTAATAACAATAATAATAATGATAATAACAGAAATAATAATGATAATAACATTACTAATTATGACAATAACAGAAATAATAATGATAATAACAGAAATAATAATGATAATAACATTACTAATAATGACAATAACAGAAATAATAATGATAATTAAAATAATAATAATGATAATAACAGAAATAATAATGATAACAACAATAATAATAACGATAATAACAGAAATAATAATGATAATAACAATAATAATAATGGTAATAACAATAATAATAACAATAATAACAGAAATAATAATGATGATAACAATAATAATAATGGTAATAACAATAATAATAATGATAATAACATAAATACTAATGATAATAACAATAATAATAACGATAATAACAGAAATAATAATGATATTAACAATAATAATAATGGTAATAAGAATAATAATAATGATAATAAAAGAAATAATAATGATAATAACAATAATAATAATGATAATAACAGAAATAATAATGGTAATGACAATAATAATTATGATTATAACAGTAGTAATAATGATAATAACAACAATAATGATGATATTAACAATAATAATAATGATAATAACTTAAATAATAATGATAATAACAATAATAATAACGATAATAACATAAATAATAATGATAATAACATTAATAATAACGATAATAACAGAAATAATAATGATATTAACAATAATAATAATGGCAATAACAATAATAACGATAATAACAGATATAACAATGATACTAACAATAATAATAGTGATAATAACAATAATAATAGGGGTAATAACAATAATAGTAAGGATAATAACAGAAATAATAATGATAATAACAATAATAATAACGATGATAACAATAATAATAATGGTAATAACAATAACAATAATGACATTAACAGAAATAATAGTGATAAAAACAGTAATGATAATGATAATAACAGAAATAATAATGATAATGATAATAACAATAATAATAACAATAATAACAATAATAACAATAATAACAGAAATAATAATGATGATAACAATAATAATAATGGTAATAACAATAATAATAATGATATTAACAATAATAATAACGATAAGAACATAAATAATAATGATAATAACAGAAATAATAATGATAATAACAATAATAATAATGGTAATAACAATAGTAATAACGATAATAACAGAAATAATAATGTTAATAACAATAATAATAACGATAATAACAGAAATAATAATGATAATAAGAATAATAATAATGGTAATAACAATAATAATAATGATAATAACATAAATAATAATGATAATAACAATAATAATAATGGTAATAACAATAATAATAATGATAATAACATAAATAATAATGATAATAACAATAGTAATAACGATAATAACAGAAATAATAGTGATAATAACAATAATAATAATGATAATAACAGAAATAATAATGATAATAACAATAATAATAATGGTAATAACAATAATAATAATGATAATAACAGAAATAATAATGATAATAACATTACTAATAATGACAATAACAGAAATAATAACGATAATTAAAATAATAATAATGATAATAACAGAAATAATAATGATAACAACAATAATAATAACGATAATAACAGAAATAATAATGATAATAACAATAATAATAATGGTAATAACAATAATAATAACAATAATAACAATAATAACAGAAATAATAATGATGATAACAATAATAATAATGGTAATAACAATAATAATAATGATAATAACATAAATACTAATGATAATAACAATAATAATAACGATAATAACAGAAATAATAATGATATTAACAATAATAATAATGGTAATAAGAATAATAATAATGATAATAAAAGAAATAATAATGATAATAACAATAATAATAATGATAATAACAGAAATAATAATGGTAATGACAATAATAATTATGATTATAACAGTAGTAATAATGATAATAACAACAATAATGATGATACTAACAATAATAATAATGATAATAACTTAAATAATAATGATAATAACAATAATAATAACGATAATAACATAAATAATAATGATAATAACATTAATAATAACGATAATAACAGAAATAATAATGATATTAACAATAATAATAATGGCAATAACAATAATAACGATAATAACAGATATAACAATGATACTAACAATAATAATAGTGATAATAACAATAATAATAACGATAATAAGAGAAATAATAATGGTAATAACAATAATAATAATGATAATAACAGAAATAATAATGATAATAACAATAATAATAACGATGATAACAATAATAATAATGGTAATAACAATAACAATAATGACATTAACAGAAATAATAATGATAAAAACAGTAATGATAATGATAATAACAGAAATAATAATGATAATGATAATAACAATAATAATAACAATAATAACAATAATAACAGAAATAATAATGATGATAACAATAATAATAATGGTAATAACAATAATAATAATGATATTAACAATAATAATAACGATAAGAACATAAATAATAATGATAATAACAGAAATAATAATGATAATAACAATAATAATAATGGTAATAACAATAGTAATAACGATAATAACAGAAATAATAATGTTAATAACAATAATAATAACGATAATAACAGAAATAATAATGATAATAAGAATAATAATAATGGTAATAACAATAATAATAATGATAATAACATAAATAATAATGATAATAACAATAATAATTACGATAATAACAGAAATAATAATGATAATAACAATAATAATAATGGTAATAACAATAATAATAATGATAATAACATAAATAATAATGATAATAACAATAGTAATAACGATAATAACAGAAATAATAGTGATAATAACAATAATAATAACGATAATAACAGAAATAATAATGATAATAACAATAATAATAATGGTAATAACAAGTATAATAATGATAATAACAGAAATAATAACGATAATAACAATAATAATAATGATAATAACAGAAATAATAATGATAATAACAATAATAATAATAGTAATAACAATAATAATAATGATAATGACAGAAATAATAATGATAATAACAATAATAATGTTGGTAGTAACAATAATAATAATGGTAATAAAAGAAATAATATTGATAATACCAATAATAATAACGATAATAACAGAAATAATAATGATAATAACAGAAATAATAATGCTAATAACAGTAATGATAATGATAATAACATAAATAATAATGATAGTGATAATAACAGAAATAATAATGATAATAACAATAATAATAGTGGTAATAACAATAATAGTAATGATAATAACACTAATAATAATGACAACAACAATAATAACAATGATAATCACACAAATAATTATAACAATAACAATAATATTAATAATAATAACAGAAATAATAATGATAATAACAGTAATGATAATGATAATAACAGAAATAATAACGATAATAACAATAATAAGAATGATAATAACAATAATAATAATTGTAATGACAAAAATAATAATGATAATAACCGTAGTAATAATGATAATAACAACAATAATGATGATATTAACAATAATAATAACGATAATAACAGAAATAATAGTGATAATAACAATAATAATAATGGTAATAACACTAATAATAATGACAATAACAATAATAATAATGGTAATAACAATAATAATGATGGTAATAACAATAGTAATAACGATAATAACAGAAATAATAATGATGGTAATAACAATAGTAATAACGATAATAACAGAAATAATAATGATAATAACGATAATAAAAGAAATAAGAATGATAATAACAATAATAATAACGATAATAACAATAATAATAACGATAATAACAGAAATAATAATGATAATAACAATAATAATGATGGTAATAACAATAGTAATAACGATAATAACAGAAATAATAATGTTAATAACAATAATAATAACGATAATAACAGAAATAATAATGATAATAAGAATAATAATAATGGTAATGACAATAATAATAATGATAATAACATAAATAATAATGATAATAACAATAATAGTAATGGTAATGACAATAATAATAATGATAATAACAATAATAATAGCGATAATAACAGAAATAATAATGATAATAACAATAATAATAATGGTAATAACAGAAATAATAATGATAATAACAATAATAATAATGGTAATAACAAGTATAATAATGATAATAACAGAAATAATAATGATAATAACAATAATAATAGTGGTAATAACAATAATAATAATGAAAATAACATAAATAACAATGATAATAACAATAGCAATAATGGTAATAACAATAATACTAATGATAATAACATAAATAACAATGATGATAACAATAATAATAATAGTGTAAACAATAACAATAATGACAATAACAGAAATAATAATGATAATAACAATAATAATAATAGTGTTAACAATAACAATAATGACAATAACAGAAAGAATAATGATAATAACAATAATAACAATGATAATAACGGTAATAATAATGATAATAACAATAACAATAATGGTAATAACAATAATAATAATCATGATAACAGAAATAATTATAATAATAACAATAATAATAACCATAATTAGAGAAATAATAATAATAATAACAATAATAATAATGGTAATAGCAATAATTATAATGATAATAACAGTAATGATAATGATAATAGCAATACTAATAAAGATGATAACAGTATTAATAATAATGACATTAACGACAATAACAATAATGATAATAACAGTAGTAATAATGATAATAACAACAATAATGATGATATTAACTATAATAATAAAGATAATAACTATAATAAGAATGATAATAACAATAATAATAACGGTAATGACAATCATAATAATAATAATAGCAGAAATAATAATGATAATAAGAGTAATGATAATGATAATAGCATAAATAATAATGATGATAATAATAATAATAATAGTGTTAACAATAACAATAATGACAATAACAGAAATAATAATGATAATTAAAATAATAATAATGATAATAACAGAAATAATAATGATAATAACAATAATAATAATGGTAATAACAATAATAATAATCATAATAACAGAAATAATTATAATAATAACAATAATAATAACAATAACAACAGCAATAATAATGATAATAACAATAATAATGATGGTAATAACAACAATAATAACGATAATAACAATAATAATAATGATAATAACATAAATAACAATGATAATAACAATAAGAATAACGATAATAACATAAATAATAATGATAATGACAATAATAATAATAGTGTTAACCATAACAATAATGACAATAACAGAAATAATAACGATAATAACAATAGTAATAATGGTAATGACAATAATAATAATGATAATAACAATAATAATAACGATAATACAAGAAATAATAATGATATTAACAATAATAATAATGATAATAAGAGGAATAATAATGATAATAACAATAATAATAATAGTGTTAACAATAACAATAATGACAATAACAGAAATAATAATGATAATAACAATAATAATAACGATAATAACAGAAATGATAATGATATTAACAATAATAATAATGGTAATAAGAGTAATAATAATGATAATAAAAGAAATAATAATGATAGTAACAATAATAATAATGGTAATAACAGTAATGATAATGATAGTAACAGAAATAATAACGTTAATAACAATAATAAGAATGATAATAACAATAATAATAATTGTAATGACAATAATAATAATGATAATAACAGTAGTAATGATGATAATAACATAAATAACAATGAAAATAACGATAGGAATAACGATAATAACATAAATAATAATGATAATAACAGAAATAATAATGATAATAACAATAATAAAAAATGCTAATAACAATAATAATAATGATAATAACCATAATAATAATGATAATAACAATAATAATAATGATAATAACAGTAACGATAATGATAATAACAGTAACGATAATGATAATAACAGAAATAATAACGATAATAACAATAATAAGAATGATAATAACAATAATAATAATTGTAATGACAATAATAATAATGATAATAACAGTAGTAATAATGATAATAACATAAATAACAATGAAAATAACAATAGGAATAACGATAATAACATAAATAATAATGATAATAACAATAATAATAGTGATATTAACAGAAATATTTATGATAATAACAATAATAATAACGATAATAAGAAAAATAATAATGATAATAACAATAATAATAATAGTGTTAACAATAACAATAATGACAATAACAGAAATAATAATGAACATAACAATAATAATAATGATAATAACAGAAATAATAATGATAATAACAATAATAATAATGATAATAACAGAAATAATAATGATAGTAACAGAAATAATAACGATAATAACAATAATAAGAATGATAATAACAATAATAATAATTGTAATGACAATAATAATAATGATAATAACAGTAGTAATAATGATAATAACATAAATAACAATGAAAATAACAATAGGAATAACGATAATAACATAAATAATAATGATAATAACAATAATAATAGTGATATTAACAGAAATAATTATGATAATAACAATAATAATAACGATAATAAGAAAAATAATAATGATAATAACAATAATAATAATAGTGTTAACAATAACAATAATGACAATAACAGAAATAATAATGAACATAACAATAATAATAATGATAATAACAGAAATAATAATGAACATAACAATAATAATAATGATAATAACAGAAATAATAATGATAATAACAATAATAATAATGATAATAACAGAAATAATAATGATAGTAACAGAAATAATAACGATAATAACAATAATAAGAATGATAATAACAATAATAATAATTGTAATGACAATAATAATAATGATAATAACAGTAGTAATAATGATAATAACATAAATAACAATGAAAATAACAATAGGAATAACGATAATAACATAAATAATAATGGTAATAACAATAATAATAATGATAATAACAGAAATAATAATGATAATACCAAATATATTAATGTAATAACAATAATAATAATGATAATAACAATAATAATAACGGTAATAACAATAATAATTATGATAATAACAGCAATAATAATAAAAACAGTAGTAATAATGATAATATCTACAATAATGATGATATTAACTATAATAATAATGATAATAATAATAATAATTGTAATAACAATAAAATTAATGATAATAACATAAATAACAATGATAATAACAATAAGAATAACGATAATAACATAAATAATAATGGTAATAACAATAATAATAATAGTGTTAACAATAACAATAATGACAATAACAGAAATAATAATGATAATAACAATAATAATAATGGTAATAACAATAATAATAGTGATAATAACAGAAATAATTATGATAATAACCATAATAATAACGATAATAACAGATATAATAATTATAATAAGAATAATAATAACGATAACAACAGAAATAATAATCAGGATAACAATAATAATAATGGTAATAACAATAGTAATAATGACATTATCGACAATAATAATGATAATAACACTAATAATAATGGTTATAACAATAGTAATAATGGCATTATCGACTATAATAATGATAATAACAGAAATAGTAATGATAATAACAATAATAATAACGATAGTAACAAAAATAATAATGATAATAACAATAATAATAATGGTAATAACAATAATAATAATGGTAATAACAGTAATAATAATGATAATAACAATAATAATAATGATAATAAAAGAAATATTAATGATAATAACAGAAATAATAATGATAATAACAATAATAATAATGGTAATAACAATAATAATAATGATAATAACAGAAATAATAATGATAGTAACAGAAATAATAATGATAATAACAGTAATGATCATTATAATAACAGAAATAATGATGATAATAACAGAAATAATAATGAACATAACAATAATAATAATGATAATAACAGAAATAATAATGATAATAACAATAATAATAATGATAATAACAGAAATAATAATGATAATAACAGTAATGATAATGATAATAACAGAAATAATAACGATAATAACAATAATAAGTTTGGTAATAACAATAATAATAATAGTAATGAAAATAATAATAATGATAATAACAACAATATTGATGATATTAAGATTAATAATAACGATAATAACAGAAATAATAATGATAATAACAATAATAAAAAATGGTAATAACAATAATAATAATGATAATAACAGAAATAATTATGATAATAACAATAATAATAACGATAATAACATAAATAATAATGATAATAACAATAATAATAATGACAATAACAGAAATAATAATGATATTAACAATAATAATAATGGTAATAAGAATAATAATAATGATAATAAAAAAAATAATAATGATAGTAACAATAATAATAATGGTAATAACAATAATAATAATGATAATAACAGAAATAATAATGACAATAACAATAATAATAGTGGTAATAACAATAATAGTAATGATAATAACAGAAATAATAATGATAATAACAATAATAATAACGATAATAACAATAATAATAATGGTAATAACAATAACAATAATGACATTAACAGAAATAATAATGATAATAACAATAATAATAATCATAATAACAGAAATAATAATGATAATAACAATAATAATAATAGTGTTAACAATAACAATAATGACAATAACGGAAATAATAATGAACATAACAATAATAATAATGATAATAAGAATAATAATAACGATAATAGCAGAAATAGTAATGAGGATAAGAATAATAATTATGGTAATAGCAATAATTATAATGATAATAACAATAATAATAACGGTAATGACAATCATAATAATAATAATAACATAAATAACAATAATAATAACAATAAGAATAACGATAATAACATAAATAATAATGATAATGACAATAATAATAATAGTGTTAACAATAACAATAATGACAATAACAGAAATAATAATGATAATAACAATAACAATAATGGTAATAACAATAATAATAATGTTAATAACCCTACTAATTATGATGATAACAACAATAATAATAATAACAGTAGTAATAATGATAATATCTACAATAATGATGATATTAACTATAATAACAATGATAATAACACTAATAATGATGATAATAACAATAATAACAATGATAATCACATAAATAATAATAATAATAATAATAACACAAATAATAATGATAAGAACAATACTAATTATGATAATAACATAAATAATAACGATAATAACAATAGTAAGAATGAAAATAACAATAATAATAATTGTAATGACAATAATAATAATGATAATAACAGTAGTAATAATGATAATATCTACAATAATGATGATATTAACTATAATAATAATGATAATAATAATAATAATTGTAATAACAATAAAATTAATGATAATAACATAAATAACAATGATAATAACAATAAGAATAACGATAATAACATAAATAATAATGGTAGTAACAATAATAATAATAGTGTTAACAATAACAATAATGACAATAACAGAAATAATAATGATAATAACAATAATAATAATGGTAATAACAATAATAATAGTGATAATAACAGAAATAATTATGATAATAACCATAATAATAACGATAATAACAGATATAATAATTATAATAAGAATAATAATAACGATAACAACAGAAATAATAATCAGGATAACAATAATAATAATGGTAATAACAATAGTAATAATGACATTATCGACAATAATAATGATAATAACACTAATAATAATGGTTATAACAATAGTAATAATGGCATTATCGACTATAATAATGATAATAACAGAAATAGTAATGATAATAACAATAATAATAACGATAGTAACAAAAATAATAATGATAATAACAATAATAATAATGGTAATAACAATAATAATAATGGTAATAACAGTAATAATAATGATAATAACAATAATAATAATGATAATAAAAGAAATATTAATGATAATAACAGAAATAATAATGATAATAACAATAATAATAATGGTAATAACAATAATAATAATGATAATAACAGAAATAATAATGATAGTAACAGAAATAATAATGATAATAACAGTAATGATCATTATAATAACAGAAATAATGATGATAATAACAGAAATAATAATGATAATATCAGTAATGATCATTATAATAACAGAAATAATGATGATAGTAACAATAATAGTAATAGTAATAACAATAATAATAATGATAATAACGGAAATAATAATGATAATAACAATAATAATAATAGTGTTAACAATAACAATAATGACAATAACAGAAATAATAATGTTAATAAGAATAACAATAACGATAATAGCAGAAATAGTAATGAGGATAAGTATAATAATTATGGTAATAGCAATAATTATAATGATAATAACAGTAATGATAATGATAATAGCAATACTAATAAAGATGATAACAGTAATAATAATAATGACATTAACGACAATAATAATAATGATAATAACAGTAGTAATAATGATAATAACAACAATAATGATGATATTAACTATAATAATAAAGATAATAACTATAATAAGAATGATAATAACAATAATAATAACGGTAATGACAATCATAATAATAATAATAACAGAAATAATAATGAGAATAACAATAATAATAATGGTAATAACAATAATAATAATGATAATGACAATAATAATAGTGGTAATAACAATAATAATAATGGTAATAACAATAATAATAATGATAATAACAGAAATAATAATGATAATAACAATAATAATAACGATAAGAACATAAATAATAATGATAATAACAATAATAATAACGATAACAACAGAAATAATAATGATATTAACAGAAATAATAATGATAATAACAATAATAATAGTGGTAATAACAATAACAATAATGATAATAACAATTGTAATAACGATAATAACAGAAATAATAATGATAATGACAATAATAATAATGGTAATAACAATAATAATAATGATAATAACAGAAATAATAATGTTAATAACAATAATAATAATGGTAATAACAATAATTATAATGATAATAACAGAAATAATAATGATAATAACAATAATAATAACGATAAGAACATAAATAATAATGATAATAACAATAATAATAACGATAATAACAGAAATAATGATGATAATAACAATAATAATAATGACAATAACAGAAATAATAATGATAATAACAATAATAATAATAGTAATAACAATAATAATAATGATAATGACAGAAATAATAATGATAATAACAATATTAATATTGGTAATAACAATAATAATAATGAAAATAACAGAAATAATAATGATAATACGAATAATAATAACGATAAGAACATAAATAATAATGGTAATAACAATAATAATAACGATAATAACAGAAATAATAATGATAATAACAATAATAATCATGATAATAACAGAAATAATAATGATAATAACAATAATAATAATGGTAATAACAATAATAATAATGATAATAACCCTAATAATTATGATTATAACACTAATAATAATGATCATAACAATAATAACAATGATAATCAGAGAAATAATAATAATAATAATAATAACACAAATAATAATGATAATAACAATACTAATTATGATAATAACATAAATAATAACGATAATAACAATCATAAGAATGATAATAACAATAATAATAATAGTGTTAACAATAACAATAATGACAATAACAGAAATAATAATGAACATAACAATAATAATAATGATAATAACAGAAATAATAATGATAATAACAATAATAATAATGATAATAAAAGAAATAATAATGATAATAAGAATAATAATAACGATAATAGCAGAAATAGTAATGAGGATAAGAATAATAATTATGGTAATAGCAATAATTATAATGATAATAACAATAATAATAACGGTAATGACAATCATAATAATAATAATAACATAAATAACAATAATAATAACAATAAGAATAACGATAATAACAGAAATAATAGTGATAATAACAATAATAATAATGGTAATAACAATAATAATAATCATAATAACAGAAATAATAATGATAAGAACAATAATAATAATGACAATAACAGAAATAATAATGAACATAACAATAATAATAATGATAATAACAGAAATAATAATGATAATAACAGTAATGATAATGATAATAACAGAAATAATAACGATAATAACAATAATAAGTTTGGTAATGACAATAATAATAATAGTAATGAAAATAATAATAATGATAATAACAACAATATTGATGATATTAAGATTAATAATAACGATAATAACAGAAATAATAATGATAATAACAATAATAAAAAATGGTAATAACAATAATAATAATGATAATAACAGAAATAATTATGATAATAACAATAATAATAACGATAATAACATAAATAATAATGATAATAACAATAATAATAATGACAATAACAGAAATAATAATGATATTAACAATAATAATAATGGTAATAAGAATAATAATAATGATAATAAAAAAAATAATAATGATAGTAACAATAATAATAATGGTAATAACAATAATAATAATGATAATAACAGAAATAATAATGACAATAACAATAATAATAGTGGTAATAACAATAATAGTAATGATAATAACAGAAATAATAATGATAATAACAATAATAATAACGATAATAACAATAATAATAATGGTAATAACAATAACAATAATGACATTAACAGAAATAATAATGATAATAACAATAATAATAATCATAATAACAGAAATAATAATGATAATAACAATAATAATAATAGTGTTAACAATAACAATAATGACAATAACAGAAATAATAATGAACATAACAATAATAATAATGATAATAAGAATAATAATAACGATAATAGCAGAAATAGTAATGAGGATAAGAATAATAATTATGGTAAAAGCAATAATTATAATGATAATAACAATAATAATAACGGTAATGACAATCATAATAATAATAATAACATAAATAACAATAATAATAACAATAAGAATAACGATAATAACATAAATAATAATGATAATGACAATAATAATAATAGTGTTAACAATAACAATAATGACAATAACAGAAATAATAATGATAATAACAATAACAATAATGGTAATAACAATAATAATAATGTTAATAACCCTACTAATTATGATGATAACAACAATAATAATAATAACAGTAGTAATAATGATAATATCTACAATAATGATGATATTAACTATAATAACAATGATAATAACACTAATAATGATGATAATAACAATAATAACAATGATAATCACATAAATAATAATAATGATAATAACAGTAGTAATAATGATAATATCTACAATAATGATGATATTAACTATAATAATAATGATAATAACACTAATAGTAATGATAATAACAATAATAATACTGATAATCACAGAAATAATAATGATAATAACAATACTAATAATGATAATAACATAAATAATAATGATAATGATAATAACAACAATAATGATGATAATAACAGTAATAATAATAATAATAAGAATAATAAGAATGATAATAACAATAATAAGAATGGTAATGACAATAATAATAATGATAATAACAGTAGTAATAACGATAATAACAACAATAATGATGATATTAACGATAATAATAACGATAATAACATAAATAATAATGATAATAACAATAATAATAATGGTAATAACAATAATAATAATGATATTAACAATAATAGTAATGATAATAAAAGAAATAATAATGATAATAACAATAATAATAATAGTGTTAACAATAACAATAATGACAATAACAGAAATAATAATGAACATAACAATAATAATAATGGTAATAACAATAATAATAATGATAATAACAATAATAATAATGATGATAACAGTAATGATAATGATAATAACAGAAATAATAACGATAATAACAATAATAAGAATGATAATAACAATAATAATAATTGTAATGACAATAATAATAATGATAATAACAGTAGTAATAATGATAATAACATAAATAACAATGAAAATAACAATAGGAATAACGATAATAACATAAATAATAATGATAATAACAGATATAATAATGATAATAACAATAATAATAGTGATAATAACAGAAACAATAATGATAAAAACAGTAATGATAATGATAATAACAGAAATAATAATGATAATGATAATAACAACAATAATGATGATATTAACAATAATAATAACGATAATAACAGAAATAATAATGATAATAACAATAATAATAATGACAATAACAGAAATAATAATGATAATAACAATAATAATAATAGTAATAACAATAATAATAATGATAATGACAGAAATAATAATGATAATAACAATAATAATATTGGTAATAACAATAATAATAATGATAATAACAGATATAATAATGATAATACGAATAATAATAACGATAAGAACATAAATAATAATGATAATATCAATAATAATAACGATAATAACAGAAATAATAATGATAATAACAATAATAAGAATGATAATAACAATAATAATAATAGTAATAACAATAATAATAATCATAATAACAGAAATAATTATACTAATAACAATAATAATAAACATAATATCAGAAATAATAATGATAATAACAATAATAATAGTGGTAATAACAATAATAATAATGATAATAACCCTAATAATTATGATTATAACACTAATAATAATGATCATAACAATAATAACAATGATAATCAGAGAAATAATAATAATAATAATAATAACACAAATAATAATGATAATAACAATAATAATAATAGTGTTAACAATAACAATAATGACAATAACAGAAATAATAATGAACATAACAATAATAATAATGATGATAACAGTAATGATAATGATAATAACAGAAATAATAACGATAATAACAATAATAAGAATGATAATAACAATAATAATAATTGTAATGACAATAATAATAATGATAATAACAGTAGTAATAATGATAATAACATAAATAACAATGAAAATAACAATAGGAATAACGATAATAACATAAATAATAATGATAATAACAGATATAATAATGATAATAACAATAATAATAGTGATAATAACAGAAACAATAATGATAAAAACAGTAATGATAATGATAATAACAGAAATAATAATGATAATGATAATAACAACAATAATGATGATATTAACAATAATAATAACGATAATAACAGAAATAATAATGATAATAACAATAATAATAATGACAATAACAGAAATAATAATGATAATAACAATAATAATAATAGTAATAACAATAATAATAATGATAATGACAGAAATAATAATGATAATAACAATAATAATATTGGTAATAACAATAATAATAATGATAATAACAATAATAATAACGATAATAACAGAAATAATAATGATAATAACAATAATAAGAATGATAATAACAATAATAATAATAGTAATAACAATAATAATAATCATAATAACAGAAATAATTATACTAATAACAATAATAATAAACATAATATCAGAAATAATAATGATAATAACAATAATAATAGTGGTAATAACAATAATAATAATGATAATAACCCTAATAATTATGATTATAACACTAATAATAATGATCATAACAATAATAACAATGATAATCAGAGAAATAATAATAATAATAATAATAACACAAATAATAATGATAATAACAATAATAATAATAGTGTTAACAATAACAATAATGACAATAACAGAAATAATAATGAACATAACAATAATAATAATGATAATAACAGAAATAATAATGATAATAACAATAATAATAATGATAATAAAAGAAATAATAATGATAATAAGAATAATAATAACGATAATAGCAGAAATAGTAATGAGGATAAGAATAATAATTATGGTAATAGCAATAATTATAATGATAATAACAATAAAAATAACGGTAATGACAATCATAATAATAATAATAACATAAATAACAATAATAATAACAATAAGAACAACGATAATAACAGAAATAATAGTGATAATAACAATAATAATAATGGTAATAACAATAATAATAACGATAATAACAGAAATAATAATGATAAGAACAATAATAATAACGATAATAACAGAAATAATAATGATAATAACAATAATGATAATGATAATAACAGAAATAATAACGATAATAACAATAATAAGTTTGGTAATAACAATAATAATAATAGTAATGAAAATAATAATAATGATAATAACAACAATATTGATGATATTAACATTAATAATAACGATAATAACAGAAATAATAATGATAATAACAATAATAAAAAATGGTAATAACAATAATAATAATGATAATAACAGAAATAATTATGATAATAACAATAATAATAACGATAATAACATAAATAATAATGATAATAACAATAATAATAATGACAATAACAGAAATAATAATGATATTAACAATAATAATAATGGTAATAAGAATAATAATAATGATAATAAAAAAATAATAATGATAGTAACAATAATAATAATGGTAATAACAATAATAATAATGATAATAACAGAAATAATAATGACAATAACAATAATAATAGTGGTAATAACAATAATAGTAATGATAATAACAGAAATAATAATGATAATAACAATAATAATAACGATAATAACAATAATAATAATGGTAATAACAATAACAATAATGACATTAACAGAAATAATAATGATAATAACAATAATAATAATCATAATAACAGAAATAATAATGATAAGAACAATAATAATAATGACAATAACAGAAATAATAATGAACATAACAATAATAATAAAGATAATAACAGTAATGATAATGATAATAACAGAAATAATAATGATAATAACAATAATAATAATAGTGTTAACAATAACAATAATGACAATAACAGAAATAATAATGAACATAACAATAATAATAATGGTAATAACAATAATAATAATGATAATAACAATAATAATAATGATAATAACAGTAATGATAATGATAATAACAGAAATAATAACGATAATAACAATAATAAGAATGATAATAACAATAATAATAATTGTAATGACAATAATAATAATGATAATAACAGTAGTAATAATGATAATAACATCAATAACAATGAAAATAACAATAGGAATAACGATAATAACATAAATAATAATGATAATAACAGATATAATAATGATGATAACAATAATAATAGTGATAATAACAGAAACAATAATGATAAAAACAGTAATGATAATGATAATAACAGAAATAATAATGATAATGATAATAACAACAATAATGATGATATTAACAATAATAATAACGATAATAACAGAAATAATAATGATAATAACAATAATAATAATGGTAATAACAATAATAATAACAATAATAACAATAATAACAGAAATAATAATAATCATAACAATAATAATAATGGTAATAACAATAGTAATAATGACATTATCGACAATAATAATGACAATAACAGTAATGATAATGATAATAGCAATACTAATAAAGATATTAACAGTAATAATAATAATGACATTAACGACAATAATAATAATGATAATAACAGTAGTAATAATGATAATAACAACAATAATGATGCTATTAAATATAATAATACAGATAATAACTATAACAATAATAATAACTGTAATGACAATAATAATAATGATAATAACAGTAGTAATAATGATAATAACAACAATAATGATAATAATAACAGAAATAATAACGATAATAACAGAAATAATAATGATAATAACAGTAATGATAATGATAATGAGAGAAATAATAATGATGTTAACAATAATAATAATAGTGTTAACAATACCAATAATGACAATAACAGAAATAATAATGATAATAACAATAACAATAATGATAATAACAGAGATAATAATGATAATAACAATAATAATAATGGTAATAACAATAATAATAATCATAATAACATAATAATTATAATAATAACAATAACCACAATAACAGAAATAATAATAATGGTAATAACAATAATAATAATGTTAATAACCCTACTAATTATGATGATAACAACAATAATAATAATAACAGTAGTAATAATGATAATATCTACAATAATGATGATATTAACTATAATAACAATGATAATAACACTAATAATGATGATAATAACAATAATAACAATGATAATCACATAAATAATAATAATAATAATAATAACACAAATAATAATGATAATAACAATACTAATTATGATAATAACATAAATAATAACGATAATAACAATAGTAAGAATGATAATAACAATAATAATAATTGTAATGACAATAATAATAATGATAATAACAGTAGTAATAATGATAATATCTACAATAATGATGATATTAACTATAATAATAATGATAATAACACTAATAGTAATGATAATAACAATAATAACACTGATAATCACAGAAATAATAATGATAATAACAATACTAATAATGATAATAACATAAATAATAATGATAATGATAATAACAACAATAATGATGATAATAACAGTAATAATAATAATAATAAGAATAATAAGAATGATAATAACAATAATAAGAATGGTAATGACAATAATAATAATGATAATAACAATAATAATAATGGTAATAACAATAATAATAATGATATTAACAATAATAGTAATGATAATAAAAGAAATAATAATCATAATAAGAATAATAATAACGATAATAGCAGAAATAGTAATGAGGATACGAATAATAATTATGGTAATAGCAATAATTATAATGATAATAACAGTAATGATAATGATAATAGCAATACTAATAAAGATGATATTAACTATAATAATAAAGATAATAACTATAATAAGAATGATAATAACAATAATAATAACGGTAATGACAATCATAATAATAATAATAACAGAAATAATAATGATAATAAGAGTAATGATAATGATAATAGCATAAATAATAATGATGATAACAATAATAATAATAGTGTTAACAATAACAATAATGACAATAACAGAAATAATAATGATAATTAAAATAATAATAATGATAATAACAGAAATAATAATGATAATAACAATAATAATAATGGTAATAACAATAATAATAATCATAATAACAGAAATAATTATAATAATAACAATAATAATAACCATAATAACAGAAATAATAATGATAATAACAATAATAATAACAATAACAACAGCAATAATAATGATAATAACATAAATAACAATGATAATAACAATAAGAATAACGATAATAACAAATAATAATGATAATGACAATAATAATAATAGTGGAAACAATAACAATAATGACAATACCAGAAATAATAATGAACATAACAATAATAATAATGGTAATAACAATAATAATAATGATAATAACAATAATAATAATGATAATAAAAGAAATAATAATGATAATAACAGAAATAATAATGATAATAACAATAATAATAATGATAATAAAAGAAATAATAATGATAATAAGAATAATAATAACGATAATAGCAGAAATAGTAATGAGGATAAGAATAATAATTATGGTAATAGCAATAATTATAATGATAATAACAATAATAATAACGGTAATGACAATCATAATAATAATAATAACAGAAATAATAATGATAATAAGAGTAATGATAATGATAATAGCGTAAATAATAATTATAATAACAATAATAATAATGATAATAACATAAATAATAATGATTATAACAATAATAATAATAGTGTTAACAATAACAATAATGACAATAACAGAAATAATAATGATAATTCAAATAATAATAATGATAATAACAGAAATAATAGTGATAATAACAATAATAATAATGGTAATAACAATAATAATAACGATAATAACAGAAATAATAATGATAAGAACAATAATAATAATGACAATAACAGAAATAATAATGAACATAACAATAATAATAATGATAATAACAGAAATAATAATGATAATAACAGTAATGATAATGATAATAACAGAAATAATAACGATAATAACAATAATAAGTTTGGTAATAACAATAATAATAATAGTAATGAAAATAATAATAATGATAATAACAACAATATTGATGATATTAACATTAATAATAACGATAATAACAGAAATAATAATGATAATAACAATAATAAAAAATGCTAATAACAATAATAATAATGATAATAACAGAAATAATTATGATAATAACAATAATAATAACGATAATAACATAAATAATAATGATAATAACAATAATAATAATGACAATAACAGAAATAATAATGATATTAACAATAATAATAATGGTAATAAGAATAATAATAATGATAATAAAAAAAATAATAATGATAGTAACAATAATAATAATGGTAATAACAATAATAATAATGATAATAACAGAAATAATAATGACAATAACAATAATAATAGTGGTAATAACAATAATAGTAATGATAATAACAGAAATAATAATGATAATAACAATAATAATAACGATAATAACAATAATAATAATGGTAATAACAATAACATTAATGACATTAACAGAAATAATAATGATAATAACAATAATAATAATCATAATAACAGAAATAATAATGATAAGAACAATAATAATAATGACAATAACAGAAATAATAATGAACATAACAATAATAATAATGGTAATAACAATAATAATAATGATAATAACAATAATAATAATGATAATAACAGTAATGATAATGATAATAACAGAAATAATAACGATAATAACAATAATAAGAATGATAATAACAATAATAATAATTGTAATGACAATAATAATAATGATAATAACAGTAGTAATAATGATAATAACATAAATAACAATGAAAATAACAATAGGAATAACGATAATAACATAAATAATAATGATAATAACAGATATAATAATGATAATAACAATAATAATAGTGATAATAACAGAAATAATTATGATAATAACAATAATAATAACGATAATAAGAAAAGTAATAATGATAATAACAATAATAATAATAGTGTTAACAATAACAATAATGACAATAACAGAAATAATAATGAACATAACAATAATAATAATGATAATAAGAATAATAATAACGATAATAGCCGAAATAGTAATGAGGATAAGAATAATAATTATGGTAATAGCAATAATTATAATGATAATAACAATAATAATAACGGTAATGACAATCATAATAATAATAATAACATAAATAACAATAATAATAACAATAAGAATAACGATAATAACATAAATAATAATGATAATGACAATAATAATAATAGTGTTAACAATAACAATAATGACAATAACAGAAATAATAATGAACATAACAATAATAATGATGGTAATAACAATAATAATAATGATAATAACAGAAATAATAATGATAATAATAATAATAATAATGATAATAACAGAAATAATAATGATAATAACAATAATAATAATGGTAATAACAATAATAATAATGATAATAACAGAAATAATAATGATAATAACAATAATAATAGTGGTAATAACACTAATAGTAATGATAATAACAGAAATAATAATGATAATAACAATAATAATAACGATAATAACAATAATAATAATGGTGATAACAATAACAATAATGACATTAACAGAAATAATAATGATAATAACAATAATAATAATAGCGTTAACAATAACAATAATGACAATAACAGAAAGAATAATGATAATAACGGAAATAATAATGATAATAACAATAACAATAATGGTAATAATAATAATAATAATCATAATAACAGAAATAATTATAATAATAACAATAATAATAACCATAATAACAGAAATAATAATAATAATAACAATAATAATAATGGTAATAACAATAATAATAATGATAATAACCCTAATAATTATGATAATAACAACAACAATAATGGTAATAACAATAATAATAATCATAATAACAGAAATAATTATAATAATAACAATAATAATAACCATAATAACAGAAATAATAATAATAATAACAATAATAATAATGATAATAACCCTAATAATTATGATAATAACAACAATAATAATAATAATAATAACAGAAATAATAATGATAATAACAGAAATAATAATGATAAAAACAGTAATGATAATGATAATAACAGAAATAATAATGGTAATAACAATAATAATAATGATAATAACAATAATAATAATGATAATAACAGTAATGATAATGATAATAACAGAAATAATAACGATAATAACAATAATAAGAATGATAATAACAATAATAATAATTGTAATGACAATAATAATAATGATAATAACAGTTGTAATAATGATAATAACATAAATAACAAAGAAAATAGCAATAGGAATAACGATAATAACATAAATAATAATGATAATAACAATAATAATAATGGTAATAACAATAATAATAACAATAATAACAATAATAACAGAAATAATAATAATAATAACAATAATAATAATGGTAATAACAATAGTAATAATGACATTATCGACAATAATAATGACAATAACAGTAATGATAATGATAATAGCAATACAAATAAAGATATTAACAGTAATAATAATAATGACATTAACGACAATAATAATAATGATAATAACAGTAGTAATAATGATAATAACAACAATAATGATGATATTAAATATAATAATACAGATAATAACTATAACAATAATAATAACTGTAATGACAATAATAATAATGATAATAACAGTAGTAATAATGATAATAACAACAATAATGATAATAATAACAGAAATAATAACGATAATAACAGAAATAATAATGATAATAACAGTAATGATAATGATAATGAGAGAAATAATAATGATGTTAACAATAATAATAATAGTGCTAACAATACCAATAATGACAATAACAGAAATAATAATGATAATAACAATAACAATAATGGTAATAACAATAATAATAATGTTAATAACCCTACTAATTATGATGATAACAACAATAATAATAATAACAGTAGTAATAATGATAATATCTACAATAATGATGATATTAACTATAATAACAATGATAATAACACTAATAATGATGATAATAACAATAATAACAATGATAATCACATAAATAATAATAATAATAATAATAACACAAATAATAATGATAAGAACAATACTAATTATGATAATAACATAAATAATAACGATAATAACAATAGTAAGAATGATAATAACAATAATAATAATTGTAATGACAATAATAATAATGATAATAACAGTAGTAATAATGATAATATCTACAATAAGGATGATATTAACTATAATAATAATGATAATAACACTAATCGTAATGATAATAACAATAATAACACTGATAATCACAGAAATAATAATGATAATAACAATACTAATAATGATAATAACATAAATAATAATGATAATGATAATAACAACAATAATGATGATAATAACAGTAATAATAATAATAAGAAGAATAATAAGAATGATAATAACAATAATAAGAATGGTAATGACAATAATAATAATGATAATAACAGTAGTAATAACGATAATAACAACAATAATGATGATATTAACGATAATAATAACGATAATAACATAAATAATAATGATAATAACAGATATAATAATGATAATAACAATAATAATAGTGATAATAACAGAAACAATAATGATAAAAACAGTAATGATAATGATAATAACAGAAATAATAATGATAATGATAATAACAACAATAATGATGATATTAACAATAATAATAACGATAATAACAGAAATAATAATGATAATAACAATAATAATAATGGTAATAACAATAATAATAACAATAATAACAATAATAACAGAAATAATAATAATAATAACAATAATAATAATGGAAATAACAATAGTAATAATGACATTATCGACAATAATAATGACAATAACAGTAATGATAATGATAATAGCAATACTAATAAAGATATTAACAGTAGTAATAATAATGACATTAACGACAATAATAATAATGATAATAACAGTAGTAATAATGATAATAACAATAATAATAATGGTAATAACAATAATAATAATGGTAATAACAATAATAATAATGATAATAAAAAAATAATAATGATAATAACAATAATAATAACGATAAGAACATAAATAATAATGATATTAACAATAATAATAACGATAAGAACATAAATAATAATGATATTAACAATAATAATAACGATAATAACAGAAATAATAACGATAATAACAATAATAATAATGATAATAACAGAAATAATAATGATAATAACAATAATAATAATAGTAATAACAATAATAATAATGATAATGACAGAAATAATAATGATAATAACAATAATAATGTTGGTAGTAACAATAATAATAATGGTAATAACAGAAATAATATTGATAATACCAATAATAATAACGATAATAACAGAAATAATAATGATAATAACAGAAATAATAATGCTAATAACAGTAATGATAATGATAATAACATAAATAATAATGATAATGATAATAACAGAAATAATAATGATAATAACAATAATAATAGTGGTAATAACAATAATAGTAATGATAATAACACTAATAATAATGACAATAACAATAATAACAATGATAATCACACAAATAATAATAACAATAACAATAATATTAATAATAATAACAGAAATAATAATGATAATAACAGTAATGATAATGATAATAACAGAAATAATAACGATAATAACAATAATAAGAATGATAATAACAATAATAATAATGATAATAACAGTAGTAATAATGATAATAACAACAATAATTATGATATTAACAATAATAATAACGATAATAACAGAAATAATAATGATAGTAGCAATAATAATAATGATAATAACAGTAATGATAATGGTAATAACAATACAAATAGAGATAATAACAGAAATAATAGTGATAATAACAATAATAATAATGGTAATAACACTAATAATAACGATAATAGCAGAAATAATAATGATAATAACAGAAATAATAATGATAATAACAATAATAATAATAGTGTTAACAATAACAATAATGACAATAACAGAAATAATAATGACAATAACAATAATAATAATGGTAATAACAATAATAATAATGATAATAAAAAAAATAATAATGATAATAACGATAATAAAAGAAATAAGAATGATAATAACAATAATAATAACGATAATAACAGAAATAATAATGATAATAACAATAATAATAATGGTAATAACAATAGTAATAACGATAATAACAGAAATAATAATGTTAATAACAATAATAATAACGATAATAACAGAAATAATAATGATAATAAGAATAATAATAATGGTAATAACAATAATAATAATGATAATAACATAAATAATAATGATAATAACAATAATAATTACGATAATAACAGAAATAATAATGATAATAACAATAATAATAATGGTAATAACAATAATAATAATGATAATATCATAAATAATAATGATAATAACAATAGTAATAACGATAATAACAGAAATAATAGTGATAATAACAATAATAATAACGATAATAACACAAATAATAATGATAATAACAATAATAATAGTGGTAATAACAATAATAATAATGAAAATAACAGAAATAATAATGATAATAACAATAATAATAATGGTAATAACAGAAATAATAATGATAATAACAATAATAATAATGGTACTATCAATAATAATAATGGTAATAACAATATTAATAATGACATTATCGACAATAATAATGATAATAACAGTAATAATAATGATAATAACAATAATAATAATGATAATAACATAAATAACAATGATAATAACAATAGCAATAATGGTAATAACAATAATAATAATGATAATAACATAAATAACAATGATGATAACAATAATAATAATAGTGTTAACAATAACAATAATGACAATAACAGAAATAATAATGATAATAACAATAATAATAATAGTGTTAACAATAACAATAATGACAATAACAGAAAGAATAGTGATAATAACCATAATAACAATGATAATAACGGAAATAATAATGATAATAACAATAACAATAATAATAATCATGAAAACAGAAATAATTATAATAATAACAATAATAATAACCATAATAACAGAAATAATAATAATAATAACAATAATAATAATGGTAATAACAATAATAATAATGATAATAAAAGAAATAATAATGATAATAAGAATAATAATAACGATAATAGCAGAAATAGTAATGAGGATACGAATAATAATTATGGTAATAGCAATAATTATAATGATAATAACAGTAATGATAATGATAATAGCAATACTAATAAAGATGATAACAGTAATAATAATAATGACATTAACGACAATAATAATAATGATAATAACAACAATAATGATGATATTAACTATAATAATAAAGATAATAACTATAATAAGAATGATAATAACAATAATAATAACGGTAATGACAATCATAATAATAATAATAGCAGAAATAATAATGATAATAAGAGTAATGATAATGATAATAGCATAAATAATAATGATGATAACAATAATAATAATAGTGTTAACAATAACAATAATGACAATAACAGAAATAATAATGATAATTAAAATAATAATAATGATAATAACAGAAATAATAATGATAATAACAATAATAATAATGGTAATAACAATAATAATAATCATAATAACAGAAATAATTATAATAATAACAATAATAATAACCATAATAACAGAAATAATAATGATAATAACAATAATAATAACAATAACAACAGCAATAATAATGATAATAACAATAATAATAATGGTAATAACAACAATAATAACGATAATAACAATAATAATAATGATAATAACATAAATAACAATGATAATAACAATAAGAATAACGATAATAACAAATAATAATGATAATGACAATAATAATAATAGTGGAAACAATAACAATAATGACAATAACAGAAATAATAATGAACATAACAATAATAATAATGGTAATAACAATAATAATAATGATAATAACAATAATAATAATGATAATAAAAGAAATAATAATGATAATAACAGAAATAATAATGATAATAACAATAATAATAATGATAATAAGAATAATAATAACGATAATAGCAGAAATAGTAATGAGGATAAGAATAATAATTATGGTAATAGCAATAATTATAATGATAATAACAATAATAATAACGGTAATGACAATCATAATAATAATAATAACAGAAATAATAATGATAATAAGAGTAATGATAATGATAATAGCGTAAATAATAATTATAATAACAATAATAATAATGATAATAACATAAATAATAATGATTATAACAATAATAATAATAGTGTTAACAATAACAATAATGACAATAACAGAAATAATAATGATAATAACAATAATAATAATGGTAATAACAATAGTAATAATGACATTATCGACAATAATAATGACAATAACAGTAATGATAATGATAATAGCAATACTAATAAAGATATTAACAGTAATAATAATAATGACATTAACGACAATAATAATAATGATAATAACAGTAGTAATAATGATAATAACAACAATAATGATGCTATTAAATATAATAATACAGATAATAACTATAACAATAATAATAACTGTAATGACAATAATAATAATGATAATAACAGTAGTAATAATGATTATAACAACAATAATGATAATAATAACAGAAATAATAACGATAATAACAGAAATAATAATGATAATAACAATACTAATAATGATAATAACATAAATAATAATGATAATGATAATAACAACAATAATGATGATAATAACAGTAATAATAATAATAATAAGAATAATAAGAATGATAATAACAATAATAAGAATGGTAATGACAATAATAATAATGATAATAACAGTAGTAATAACGATAATAACAACAATAATGATGATATTAACGATAATAATAACGATAATAACATAAATAATAATGATAATAACAATAATAATAATGGTAATAACAATAATAATAATGATATTAACAATAATAGTAATGATAATAAAAGAAATAATAATGATAATAAGAATAATAATAACGATAATAGCAGAAATAGTAATGAGGATACGAATAATAATTATGGTAATAGCAATAATTATAATGATAATAACAGTAATGATAATGATAATAGCAATACTAATAAAGATGATAACAGTAATAATAATAATGACATTAACGACAATAATAATAATGATAATAACAGTAGTAATAATGATAATAACAACAATAATGATGATATTAACTATAATAATAAAGATAATAACTATAATAAGAATGATAATAACAATAATAATAACGGTAATGACAATCATAATAATAATAATAACAGAAATAATAATGATAATAAGAGTAATGATAATGATAATAGCATAAATAATAATGATGATAACAATAATAATAATAGTGTTAACAATAACAATAATGACAATAACAGAAATAATAATGATAATTAAAATAATAATAATGATAATAACAGAAATAATAATGATAATAACAATAATAATAATGGTAATAACAATAATAATAATCATAATAACAGAAATAATTATAATAATAACAATAATAATAACCATAATAACAGAAATAATAATGATAATAACAATAATAATAACAATAACAACAGCAATAATAATGATAATAACATAAATAACAATGATAATAACAATAAGAATAACGATAATAACAAATAATAATGATAATGACAATAATAATAATAGTGGAAACAATAACAATAATGACAATAACAGAAATAATAATGAACATAACAATAATAATAATGGTAATAACAATAATAATAATGATAATAACAATAATAATAATGATAATAAAAGAAATAATAATGATAATAACAGAAATAATAATGATAATAACAATAATAATAATGATAATAAAAGAAATAATAATGATAATAAGAATAATAATAACGATAATAGCAGAAATAGTAATGAGGATAAGAATAATAATTATGGTAATAGCAATAATTATAATGATAATAACAATAATAATAACGGTAATGACAATCATAATAATAATAATAACAGAAATAATAATGATAATAAGAGTAATGATAATGATAATAGCGTAAATAATAATTATAATAACAATAATAATAATGATAATAACATAAATAATAATGATTATAACAATAATAATAATAGTGTTAACAATAACAATAATGACAAAAACAGAAATAATAATGATAATTCAAATAATAATAATGATAATAACAATAATAATAATGGTAATAAAAATAATAATAATCATAATAACAGAAATAATAATGATAATAACAATAATAATAACAATAACAACAGCAATAATAATGATAATAACAATAATAATAATGGTAATAACAACAATAATAATGATAATAACAATAATAATAATGATAATAACATAAATAACAATGATAATAACAATAATAATAGTGGTAATAACAATAATAGTAATGATAATAACAGAAATAATAATGATAATAACAATAATAATAACGATAATAACAATAATAATAATGGTAATAACAATAACAATAATGACATTAACAGAAATAATAATGATAATAACAATAATAATAATAGTGTTAACAATAACAATAATGACAATAACAGAAAGAATAATGATAATAACGGAAATAATAATGATAATAACAATAACAATAATGGTAATAACAATAATAATAATCATAATAACAGAAATAATTATAATAATAACAATAATAATAACCATAATAACAGAAATAATAATAATAATAACAATAATAATAATGGTAATAACAATAATAATAATGATAATAACCCTAATAATTATGATAATAACAACAACAATAATGGTAATAACAATAATAATAATCATAATAACAGAAATAATTATAATAATAACAATAATTATAACCATAATAACAGAAATAATAATAATAATAACAAAAATAATAATGATAATAACCCTAATAATTATGATAATAACAACAATAATAATAATAATAATAACAGAAATAATAATGATAATAACAGAAATAATAATGATAAAAACAGTAATGATAATGATAATAACAGAAATAATAATGATAATAACAATAATAATAATGGTAATAACAATAATAATAATGATAATAACAGAAATAATTATGATAATAACAATAATAATAACGATAATAACATAAATAATAATGATAATAACAATAATAATAATAGTCTTAACAATAATAATAATGACAATAACAGAAATAATAATGATAATAACAATAATAATAATGGTAATAACAATAATAATAATGATAATAACAGAAATAATAATGACAATAACAATAATAATAGTGGTAATAACAATAATAGTAATGATAATAACAGAAATAATAATGATAATAACAATAATAATAACGATAATAACAATAATAATAATGGTAATAACAATAACAATAATGACATTAACAGAAATAATAATGATAATAACAATAATAATAATGGTAATAACAATAATAATAATGATAATAACAGAAATAATAATGATAATACCAAATATATTAATGTAATAACAATAATAATAATGATAATAACAATAATAATAATGATAATAAAAGAAATAATAATGATAATAACAGAAATAATAATGATAATGACAATAATAATAATGATAATAAAAGAAATAATAATGATAATAAGAATAATAATAACGATAATAGCAGAAATAGTAATGAGGATAAGAAT
This sequence comes from Coelioxys conoideus, assembly GCA_947623535.1. Classification (NCBI taxonomy): domain Eukaryota; kingdom Metazoa; phylum Arthropoda; class Insecta; order Hymenoptera; family Megachilidae; genus Coelioxys; species Coelioxys conoideus. The sequence continues at coordinate 551,019 of CANQJN010000037.1, read as the reverse complement.
AATAATTATGGTAATAGCAATAATTATAATGATAATAACAATAATAATAACGGTAATGACAATCATAATAATAATAATAACAGAAATAATAATGATAATAAGAGTAATGATAATGATAATAGCGTAAATAATAATTATAATAACAATAATAATAATGATAATAACATAAATAATAATGATTATAACAATAATAATAATAGTGTTAACAATAACAATAATGACAATAACAGAAATAATAATGATAATTCAAATAATAATAATGATAATAACAGAAATAATAATGATAATAACAATAATAATAATGGTAATAAAAATAATAATAATCATAATAACAGAAATAATAATGATAATAACAATAATAATAACGATAATAACATAAATAATAATGATAATAACAATAATAATAAAGACAATAACAGAAATAATAATGATATTAACAATAATAATAATGGTAATAAGAATAATAATAATGATAATAAAAAAATAATAATGATAGTAACAATAATAATAATGGTAATAACAATAATAATAATGATAATAACAGAAATAATAATGACAATAACAATAATAATAGTGGTAATAACAATAATAGTAAAGATAATAACAGAAATAATAATGATAATAACAATAATAATAACGATAATAACCGAAATAATAATGATAATAACAATAATAACAACGATAAGAACATAAATAATAATGATAATAACAGAAATAATAATGATAATGATAATAACAACAATAATGATGATATTAACAATAATAATAACGATAATAACAGAAGTAATAACGGTAATAACAATAATAAAAAATGGTAATAACAATAATAATAATGATAATAACAGAAATAATTATGATAATAACAATAATAAAAAATGGTAATAACAATAATAATAATGATAATAACAGAAATAATAATGATAATACCAAATATATTAATGTAATAACAATAAGAATAATGATAATAACAATAATAATAATGATAATAAAAGAAATAATAATGATAATAACAGAAATAATAATGATAATAACAATAATAATAATGATAATAAAAGAAATAATAATGATAATAAGAATAATAATAACGATAATAGCAGAAATAGTAATGAGGATAAGAATAATAATTATGGTAATAGCAATAATTATAATGATAATAACAATAATAATAACGGTAATGACAATCATAATAATAATAATAACAGAAATAATAATGATAATAAGAGTAATGATAATGATAATAGCGTAAATAATAATTATAATAACAATAATAATAATGATAAGAACATAAATAATAATGATTATAACAATAATAATAATAGTGTTAACAATAACAATAATGACAATAACAGAAATAATAATGATAATTCAAATAATAATAATGATAATAACAGAAATAATAATGATAATAACAATAATAATAATGGTAATAAAAATAATAATAATCATAATAACAGAAATAATAATGATAATAACAATAATAATAACAATAACAACAGCAATAATAATGATAATAACAATAATAATAATGGTAATAACAACAATAATAATGATAATAACAATAATAATAATGATAATAACATAAATAACAATGATAATAACAATAAGAATAACGATAATAACATAAATAATAATGATAATGACAATAATAATAATAGTGTTAACAATAACAATAATGACAATAACAGAAATAATAATGAACATAACAATAATAATAATGGTAATAACAATAACAATAATGATAATCACAGAAATAATAATGATAATAATAATAATAATAATGATAATAACAGAAATAATAATGATAATAACAATAATAATAATAATAACGATAATAACAATAATAATAATGGTAATAACAATAATAATAATGATATTAACATTAATAATAATGATAATAAAAGAAATAATAATGATAATAAGAATAATAATAACGATAATAGCGGAAATAGTAATGAGGATAAGAATAATAATTATGGTAATAGCAATAATTATAATGATAATAACAATAATAATAACGGTAATGACAATCATAATAATAATAATAACAGAAATAATAATGATAATAAGAGTAATGATAATGATAATAGCGTAAACAATAATGATAATAACAATAATAATAATGATAATAACATAAATAATAATGATGATAACAATAATAATAATAGTGTTAACAATAACAATAATGACAGTAACAGAAATAATAATGATAATTAAAATAATAATAATGATAATAACAGAAATAATAATGATAATAACAATAATAATAATAGTGTTAACAATAACAATAATGACAATAACAGAAAGAATAATGATAATAACAATAATAATAATGATAATAACGGAAATAATAATGATAATAACAATAACAATAATGGTAATAACAATAATAATAATCATAATAACAGAAATAATTATAATAATAACAATAATAATAACCATAATAACAGAAATAATAATAATAATAACAATAATAATAATGGTAATAACAATAATAATAATGATAATAAAAGAAATAATAATGATAATAAGAATAATAATAACGATAATAGCGGAAATAGTAATGAGGATAAGAATAATAATTATGGTAATAGCAATAATTATAATGATAATAACAGTAATGATAATGATAATAACAACAATAATGATGATATCAAATATAATAATACAGATAATAACTATAACAATAATAATAACTGTAATGACAATAATAATAATGATAATAACAGTAGTAATAATGATAATATCTACAATAATGATGATATTAACTATAATAATAATGATAATAACACTAATAGTAATGATAATAACAATAATAACACTGATAATCACAGAAATAATAATGATAATAACAATACTAATAATGATAATAACATAAATAATAATGATAATAACAATAATAAGAACGATAAGAACATAAATAATAATGATAATAACAATAATAATAACGATAATAACAGAAATAATAATGATAATAACAATAATAATAGTGGTAATAACAATAATAATAATGATAATAAAAAAAATAATAATGATAATAACGATAATAAAAGAAATAAGAATGATAATAACAGTAATAATAATGATAATAACAATAATAATAATGATAATAACATAAATAACAATGATAATAACAATAGCAATAATGGTAATAACAATAATAATAATGATAATAACAATAATAATAACGATAAGAACATTAATAATAATGATAATAACAATAATAATAATAGTGTTAACAATAACAATAACGACAATAACAGAAATAATAATAATGGTAATAACAATAATAATAATCATAATAACAGAAATAATTATAATAATAATAACCATAATAACAGAAATAATAATGCTAATAACAGTAATGATAATGATAATAACAGAAATAATAACGATAATAACAATAATAAGAATGATAATAACAATAATAATAATTGTAATGACAATAATAATAATGATAATAACAGTAGTAATAATGATAATAACAACAATAATGATGATATTAACAATAATAATAACGATAATGACAGAAATAATAATGATAATAGCAATAATAATAATGCTAATAGCAATAATAATAATGATAATAATGATAATAACAATAATAATAATAGTGTTAACAATAACAATAATGACAATAACAGAAATAATAATGAACATAACAATAATAATAATGGTAATAACAATAATAATAACGATAATAACAGAAATAATAATGATAATAACAATAATAATAATGGTAATAACAATAGTAATAACGATAATAACAGAAATAATAATGTTAATAACAATAATAATAACGATAATAACAGAAATAATAATGATAATAAGAATAATAATAATGGTAATAACAATAATAATAATGATAATAACATAAATAATAATGATAATAACAATAATAATTACGATAATAACAGAAATAATAATGATAATAACAATAATAATAATGGTAATAACAATAATAATAATGATAATAACATAAATAATAATGATAATAACAATAATAATAATGGTAATAACAAGAATAATAATGATAATAACAGAAATAATATTGATAATACCAATAATATTAATGGTTGTTTCGGACGCTGGTTGAATCGGATTGGATTGGTGCACTTGGACGCAAGTAATGCAACCCGATTGTAACGTTCGCAAAACTTAATTTTATTAAACACAGCAACACACAACAAAAAGAACAATAAAATAACTTACGACAGGTAATGCGCCAGGTAATACGATGATACGGTTAATACGACACGGTCGGCTGGGCCGTATTTATATTGTTAGATGTTTGACAAGGGGGGGGGGGAACGGATACGGAGGTTCGAACACTAGAACTTTCGAAAAGTAAACGGCTATTTCTTATACTCTAAACATACCGCCCGCCTCGAATGTTTACATTCGAAACGTGAAACGCACGCGACGATATTTACAAGTTGTTATGATACAGAGCATAATGCATAATCGCAGAGACGAATACAATAAACACGACGCTAAACGCAAATATACACTTACGGAAAGGAAAACAATTACAAAGCATTTCGGACCGAGCTACGAGGCGTGAGAGTTTTCGCTTAAATTTCCGCCCGCCATGCTATCCGCGGGTTCGGTTTCTTCGTTAATATCGACGGGTAAAAAACACACTTTTGCGATCGGTCGAACGTAAGAGGCTTTGGCGGTCTTCACGGTGACCACGCGAGTAAGTCCGTCGTCGCCGGGATGGCAGGACACGATGCGTCCGAGGTCCCATTGACTAGGAGGCGTTAAAGGGTTGCGTAACAACACAAGACGGCCTACTTTCGCGAGACGTTGCACGGTGCGCCATTTGGGTCGCTGTTGCAGTGTACATAAATAATCCTTTGACCAGGCTCGCCAGAAACCCTCGGTGATTCGCTGCACTAATTGCCAACGAGAAAGACGTTGCTCGTTGATATCGAGTACGGTAGGCTCGGGAAGCGCAATCAATGGGGCGCCTATCAAAAAATGACCCGGAGTCAACGGACAGTAATCCTCGAGGTTTTCTGACACGGCGGCGATGGGGCGAGAATTTAAACACGCTTCGATTCTACATAGTAAGGTGGTCATCTCTTCCGCTGTGAGCGCGTGATTGCCGATGCAACGATTTAGATGTCGCTTGACGCTACGAACGCCTGCCTCCCATAAGCCACCGAAGTGGGGGGCAGCCGGTGGTAAAAAGTGCCAGGTTATGGAGTCTGTAGCCAATCTATTTAGAAAGTTAGGGTCGCGAATAGCGCGTCGATGCGCATCGGTCAATTCGCGGTTTGCCCCTTGGAATGTTGTACCGTTATCGGAATATAGGCTTTGTGGTAATCCGCGACGCGAAGTAAATCGTTGCAATGCGGCAATAAAGGCAGCGGACCCATAATCGTGAACTAACTCTAAATGTATTGCTTTGGTTGTCATGCAAATAAATAAGGCTATGTACGCTTTGTGGGATTTGTGCCCGCGTCCCGATGCATTGCGCACGAGTATGGGTCCGGCGTAGTCAACACCGGTATGAAGGAACGCTCTAATTGCACGATTTATGCGCACGGCCGGTAAGGATCCCATCAGCTCCGTCGGGACGAGTGCGTTTTCTCGCGTGCATGGTACGCAACGATGCAGTACGGCGCGAATAGCAGACCGAGCGCGCAAGATCCAAAATTCGTCACGGATTGAAGCTAACGTGAGCGAGGGTCCAGCATGCAGGTTACGCAAATGATGGTGCGATATTAATGCATCTACGACGGGATGGGATTGAAGGACTATGGGATGTTTTGTTTTATCAGGCAGGTTGGATTTATGAAGACGCCCTCCAACGCGTATTAAACCGTCGGCGTCAAGGAAAGGGTTAAGAGGTGCTAAGGGGCTGGAACTTGGAATTTTTTGCTTCGTTGTGAGTAACTCCACTTCTTGGGGAAATGACTCGCGTTGAATAAGACGAAGTATGATCATTTTGGCGTGCTGGATTTCGTGCAAATGCAAGACGTTTGGCTGGTCGAACGTGTCGGTGCATGCATTCGCAGAAACCTTGTGTTTTATCCGCAGGCGTAACTTTTTTGAGAATCGGAGTACATAGGCGGTGACTCGTAGTAACCTTGGCCAAGAGGAAAACCGGGTAATCCATGACGGACTAGTTTTTACGGTGGTAATCGCGCAAATTATGGCATTCTTACGATTTTCGGGCAAAAGATCGGGAGAGAAAGTAGGAGGTTGTGTTGGCCAGGGTAATTTAACGGAGTGAAGCCACGTTGGTCCTTTCCACCAAAGGGAATGATTCTGCAACTCAGAAGAGGAGAGACCACGTGAAGCGCAGTCCGCGGGATTTTCACGCGTAGGAACGTGTAGCCACGTGACGTCGGGTAACGCATTTTGGATTTTGGACACTCGATTCGCGACAAAGGTTTGCCACTGTGAAGGCTGCTGTCGGAGCCACGATAAAACAATTGTGGAGTCAGTCCAGCAATGACATGGAATATTGTCGAACTGAAGGGCAGAGCGGATTACGACCATGAGTCGAGATAACAGATGAGCCGCTAATAATTCTAGACGAGGAATGCTCACAGTTTTGACGGGAGTGACCTTGGCCTTAACCATAAGCAAAGTCATGGAAACGGAACCGTTTGGATTAATTACGCGGCTGTAAACCACAGCGGCGTATGCATGATTCGAAGCATCGGCAAAACCGTGGAGAGAATAGTGCAAACTACGAGAATTTTGGCGAGTCCAACGAGGAATTGAGAGGTTGCGGAGAGTGTGCAGCGCGTCGTAATACTGCTGCCACTCGGGAAGTACAGAGGAGGGCACGGTTTCGTCCCAATCGCATTGTAATAGCCATAATTTTTGCATCATGATTTTGGCAGTTATTGTGACTGGAGTCACGAGACCGAGGGGGTCAAATAATCTAGCAATAACGGATAGAATGCCGCGCTTGGTGGTCGCACAGGTTGTTGGCATGTTGACATGAAATTTTACGGTGTCGGTTCCGGGATGCCACGAAACTCCGAGAATCTTTAAGTGTTCGTCGGCGTCTAAGGATTTTTCACAGGCAAGACCATGGTCTGATTTTTCAATGCCCTCTAGCAGGGAAGAACAATTGCTCGCCCATTTCCGTAAACGAAAACCACCTTTATTAAGCAGTGCAACTACCTGATCGCGGGTTTGTATAGCAAGCTGCTGATCCTCAGCTCCGAATAAAAAATCATCGACATAACTTTGATTGTTTAAGACCGGAATGGCTAACGGGAAGGGGGACCCTTCGTCCTCAACGAGTTGTTTTATCACCCGTTGCGCTAAGTATGCTGCAGGAGATGTTCCGTATGTCACGGTACAGAGACGGAATTCCGAAATTGGATCAGAAAAGGTGGATCGCCACAATATTCGTTGGTAATCGCGATCACGAGGGTCTAATAAAATTTGGCGGTACATTTTCGCACTATCAGCAGTATAAACGTATTGAAAGTGGCGCCAACGGAGTAATACGGATGGTAAGTCATTTTGTAGTTTGGGTCCGATTAATAAGCAATCGTTGAGCGATTTGCCCGTGGATGTAGCGCAGGATGCGTTGAATACGACGCGCAACGGTGTGGTATCACTGTCTCTTTTGACGACGGCCTGATGCGGGATGTAATAATGACCGGAATTTGGATTTTTAATGGGAGCGGCAGGTTCCATGTGGTGTAATTCTAAATATTCCGCTAGGAATTGACGATAGGCGGTGGATTGTGCAGGGTCCCGAAGTAACCTGCGTTCGAGGAGCAAAAGACGTGAGGTTGCGACTGGTTTGGAGGCGCCAAGGTCAACTGAGTTGGTTTTAAAGGGAAGGCGGACCATGTATCGGCCCTCTGGGGTGCGAGAATGGGTTGCTTGGAAGTGACTCTCACAAAGTTGTTCCTCAGGACTCAAGATCGCCGGTTCCGGTAATTCTTCAATTTGCCAGAATCGGCGTAGATCGGCGTCTAACGTTGGCTCTATTGTGGTATGGTGTAGGTGTACATGGGAGGAAATGGAGGAGGGAGTGACTGGACCGGATATGATCCATCCCAACGCGGTATTTTGTGCACTCGGCTGATTAATCGCGCCCTTACGTACCCCGTTAAGAAGCAGCATCCCATAAAGATCTGCACCAATAAGAATATCGACCGGATCGGGGTTGAAGGGATCATTATCGGCAAGATTAAGGGAGGTGATATGCGGCCATTCGTTGAGCGCGCCTACGCAACGCGGGATATATTTCGTCAATGACTTAAGTACTAACGCAGTGGTTGAGAACGCGGGATGATGATCTTTCATGGGGGTGATCGTAACAGGGACTGCGTGTTGTACCGTAGTTGCGGATTCACCGACCCCACATATGCGCACGGGTCTGCGAATTTTAGGCAATTTTAAGAGTTGCGCTAAATTTTCGGTTATAACGGTGGTGGCGGATCCTTGATCTAATAAAGCGCGCGCGGTTAAAAAGTGCCCGGTCGGGGAGTAAACTCTTACGCGCGCGGTGGCGAGAAGAACTTGAGAGCGCGAGGCGTTATATTTTGAAATTAAATGTGTGGTGACCGGAGCGTCGGCAATGTTATGCGGTGGCGTACGCGTCTCAGGTGAACCGTTAGGAGACGTTACTGTATTATTATCGAAATGTAATAACGTATGATGCCTTTTGCCGCAATGTTTACACGCGAGTTCGCTGGGGCAATCTTTAACCGAATGTTTTGAACTAAAACAGTTGATACATCGTTTGGATTTTCGAATATTTTCATATCGCTGGGAAGGTGACTGGTTATAGAAACGGTCGCAATGTTTGATTAAGTGGTTCGCTCGACAAATCGGACACGCAGAGGTAACGGTCGCTGAATGTGCGGGGATACAACGGTCTTTTACGGGCTTGCTACTGGTTTGATTTTCCGGTAACGATTCTAATGCACGAATTCGCGCGTCGAGAAAGCTTTGTAGTTTATCGAACGTAGGATATTCGAGCGTATCTCCTAGCTGAAGCTCCCAAGCTTTTCTAGTGGCGGAATCTAATTTTCCAGTCACGAGGAACACTAATATGTCGCTCCATTCCTTAACTGGACGACCGAGATTCGCGAGCGCTTGAATCGCAGCGTTTGTTTTATCGCGGAGTTCGCGAAGACTCGGAGCGGTTTCGAATTTCACCGTTGGCAAATTGTGTAACGCATTTAAATGTACGGTGATTAAACGGCGTTTGTTGTCGTAGCGCGATGACAATGTATTCCAGGCGATCGGGAAATTCGCGTCGGTTATCGCAAGGTGACTACGTACGTTACTCGCGGCGCCGGTCAAACATGACGTTAAATAATGCATGCGATCGACGTTAGATAATAAAGGGTCGTTCTTAATTAGGGAGGTGAACTTATCTCTAAATGTTTCCCACTGGTCGAAGCTTCCGTCGAAGGTTGGTAGCCGCAGGTTGGGAAGGCGTGATGCACTCCTTTCCGAGGGGTTGACCGGAGTTGGGGCAGCAGCGGCAGCGTCGGCTCGGAAAGCTTTTTCCAAAACCTCCACCATGAAGTCGGCTGCTTCGTTGAAGCGCTCTTCGCACTCCAGGAATTGTCCCTCAATAAAATAGGGTTGGGTGTTGCGGGTCTTCTCGTCGGCTTGTGCCCAGATTTCCGCATCCAATTGTTGGCACTTCGCAAAATTGTCCTTTAAGGTATCATAACGGCGGCGTGTAACGGCCAGAGTCATGTTGGCGGTTCCCACTTTTTTGAAATTGGGTAGCGCTCTGATGATGGATCCCATAAGCTGGGATTGTTTTGCCAACAGGTCGTTCAAATTTGCCATCTTGTTCTCTCGTCCGGGTAGTAATTGGAGTGTTGATGCGTTTTAATTACTCTTCAGTATCCGGCTCGAAGGACCAATGTTTCGGACGCTGGTTGAATCGGATTGGATTGGTGCACTTGGACGCAAGTGATGCAACCCGATTGTAACGTTCGCAAAACTTAATTTTATTAAACACAGCAACAAACAACAAAAAGAACGATAAAATCACTTAGACGCGGATTAATAAAAGACACTTGAACGGCGAGATTAACGGGTTTTCGGCTGTTGATAACGACAGGTAATGCGCCAGGTAATACGATGATACGGTTAATACGACACGGTCGGCTGGGCCGTATTTATATTGTTAGATGTTCGACAAGGGGGGGGGGGGAACGGATACGGAGGTTCGAACACTAGAACTTTCGAAAAGTAAACGGCTATTTCTTATACTCTAAACAATGGTAATAACAATAATAATAATGATAATAACAATAGTAATAACGATAAGAACAGAAATAATAGTAATAATAACGATAATAACAGAAATAATAATGATAATAACAATAATAACAGCAATAATAATGATAATAACAATAATAACAGCAATAATAATGATAATAACATTACTAATAATGATAATAACAGAAATAATAACGATAATAAGAGAAATAATAATGATAATAACAGTAATAATAATAATAATAACAATAATAATAATGACAATAACAGAAATAGTAATGACAATAACAGAAATAATAATGATAATAACAGTAATGATAATGATAATAGCAATACTAATAATGATAATAACAAAAAAAAATAGTGACAATAACACTAATAATATTGATAACAACAACAATAATGATGATATTAACTATAATAATAATGATAATAACAATAATAATAATGGTAATAACACTAATAATAATGATAATAACAATAATAATTATGGTAATAACAATAATAATAATGATGATAACAGAAATAATAATGATAATAACAATAATAATAATGATAATAACAGTAATGATAATGATAATAGCAATACAAATAGAGATAATAACAGAAATAATAGTGATAATAACAATAATGATGATATTAACAATAATAATAATGGTAATAGCACTAATAATAATGACAATAACAATATTAATAATGGTAATAACAATAATAATAATGATAATAACAGAAATAATAATGATAATAACAATAACAATAATGGTAATAACAATAATAATAATGATAATAACAGAAATAATAATGATAATAACAATAATAATAACGTAATAACATAAATAATAATGAGAATAACAATAATAATAATGGTAATAACAATAATAATAATGATAATAACATTAATGATAATGATAATAGCAATACAAATAGAGATAATAACAGAAATAATAGTGATAATAACAATAATAACAGCAATAATAATGATAATAACATTACTAATAATGATAATAACAGAAATAATAACGATAATAAGAGAAATAATAATGATAATAACAGTAATAATAATAATAATAACAATAATAATAATGACAATAACAGAAATAGTAATGACAATAACAGAAATAATAATGATAATAACAGTAATGATAATGATAATAGCAATACTAATAATGATAATAACAAAGAAAAATAGTGACAATAACACTAATAATATTGATAACAACAACAATAATGATGATATTAACTATAATAATAATGATAATAACAATAATAATAATGGTAATAACACTAATAATAATGATAATAACAATAATAATTATGGTAATAACAATAATAATAATGATGATAACAGAAATAATAATGATAATAACAATAATAATAATGATAATAACAGTAATGATAATGATAATAGCAATACAAATAGAGATAATAACAGAAATAATAGTGATAATAACAATAATGATGATATTAACAATAATAATAATGGTAATAGCACTAATAATAATGACAATAACAATATTAATAATGGTAATAACAATAATAATAATGATAATAACAGAAATAATAATGATAATAACAATAATAATAACGTAATAACATAAATAATAATGAGAATAACAATAATAATAATGGTAATAACATATAATAATATTGATAATAACATTAATAACAATGAAAATAGCAATAATAATAGTGGTAATAACAATAATAATAACGATAATAACACAAATAATAATGATAATAACAATAATAATAACGATAATAACACAAATAATAATGATAATAACAATAATAATAATGATAATAACAATAATAATAATGGTAATAACAATAATAATAATGATAATAACATAAATAACATTGATAATAACAATAAGAATAACGATAATAAGATAAATAATAATAATAATAACAGAAATAATAATGATAATAACAATAATAATAATAATAATAACAATAATAATAATGGTAATAACATATAATAATAATGATAATAACATAAATAACAATGAAAATAGCAATAATAATAGTGGTAATAACAATAATAATAACGATAATAACAGAAATAATAATGATAATAACGATAATAATAATGATAATAACAGAAATAATAATAATAATAACAATAATAATAATAGTAATAACAATAATAATAATGATAATGACAGAAATAATAATGATAATAACAATAATATCAATTATAATCACAGAAATAATAATAATAATAACAATAATAATAATAATAACAGAAATAATATTTATAATAACAATAATAATAATGGTAATAACAATAATAACAATAATAATAACATAAATAACAATGATAATAACAATAAGAATAACGATAATAACATAAATAATAATGATAATAACAATAGCAATAATGGTAATAACAATAATAATACTGATAATAACAATAATAATAGTGGTAATAACAATAATAACAATAGTAATAACGATAATAACAGAAATAATAATGATAATAACAGTAATAATAATGGTACTAACTATAATAATAGTGATAATAACAATAATAATAACGATAATAACAGAAATAATAATGATAATAACAATAATAATAACGATAACAACAGAAATAATAATGATATTAACAATAATAATAATGGTAATAACAGAAATAATAATGATAATAACAATAGTAATAACGATAATAACAGAAATAATAATGATAATAACAATAATAATAATGGTAATAACAATAATAATAATGATAATATCATAAATAATAATGATAATAACAATAATAATAATGGTACTAACAATAATAATAATGGTAATAACAATAATAATAATAGTAATAACAATAATAATAATGATAATGACAGAAATAATAATGATAATAACAATAATAATAATGGTAATAACAAAAATAATAATGATAATAACCCTAATAATGATGATAATAACAACAATAATAATAATAACTGTAGTAATAATGATAATATATACAATAATGATGATATTAACTATAATAATAATGATAATAACAATAATATCAATTATAATCACAGAAATAATAATAATAATAACAATAATAATAATAATAACAGAAATAATAATGATAATAACAATAATAATAATGGTAACAACAGTAATAACAATGATAATAACATAAATAACAATGATAATAACAATAAAAATAACGATAATAACATAAATAATAATGATAATAACAATAATAATAATGGTAATGACAATAATAATAGTAATAATAACAGTAGTAATAATGATAATAACAGAAATAATAATGATAATAACAATAATAATAATAATAATAACAATAATAAGAATGATAATAACAATAATAAGAATGATAATAACAATAATAATAATGGTAATGACAATAATAATAGTAATAATAACAGTAGTAATAATGATAATAACAGAAATAATAATGATAATAACAATAATAATAATAATAATAACAGAAATAATAATGATAATAACAATACTAATAATGATAATAACAGTAGTAATAATACTAATAACAACAATAATGATGATATTAACAATAATAATAATGATAATAACTATAATACTTATGATAATAAAAGAGATAATAGTGATAATAACACTAATAATAATGATAATAAAAGAAATAATAATGCTGATAACAACAATAAGGATGATATTAACTATAATAATAATGATAATAACAATAATAATAATGGCATTATCGACAATAATAATGATAATAATAGTAATTATTATGATAATAGCAATACTAATAAAGATAACAAGAGTAAGAATAATAATGACATTACCGACAATAATAATGATAATAACAACATTAATGATGATAATAACAGTAATAATAATAATAATAATAACAATAATAATAATGATAATAACAGAAATAGTAATGATAATAACAATAATAATAGTGACAATAACACTAATAATATTGATAATAAAACAACAATGATGATATTAACTATAATAATAATGATAATACGAGTAGTCATAATGATAATAACAATAATAAGAATGGTAATGACAACAATAATGATGATAATAACAGTAATAATAATAATAATAACAATAATAAGAATGATAATAACAATAATAGTAATGGTAATGACAATAATAATAATGATAATAACAATAATAATAACGATAATAACAGAAATAATAATGATAATAACTATAATAATAATGGTAATAACAATAATAATAATGATAATAACAATAATAATAATGGTGATAACAATAATAGTAATGGTAATGACAATAATAATAATGATAATAACAATAATAATAACGATAATAACAGAAATAATAATGATAATAACAATAATAATAATGATAATAACAGAAATAATAATGATAATGATATTAACTATAATTATAATGGTAATAACAGTAATAATAATGACATTATCGACAGTAATAATGATAATAACATTAATTATAATGATAATAACAATAAGAGTAATGATAATAACAGAAACAATAATGATAATAACAATAATAATAATGGTAATAACAATAATAATAATGATAATAACAATAATGATAATGGTGATATCAATAATAGTAATGGTAATGACAATAATAATAATGACAATAACAATAATAATAACGATAATAACAGAAATAATAATGATAATAACAGAAATAATAATGATAATAAAAGAAATAATAATGATAATAACAATACTAATAACGATAATAACAGAAATAATAATGATAATAACAGTAATGATAATGATAATAACAATAACAACAATAATAATAATAATAATAACAGAAATAATAATGATAATAACAATACTAACAATGATAATAACAGAAATAATAATGGTAATAACAATAATAATAATGGTAATAACAATAATAATAATAGTGTTAACAATAACAATAATGACAATAACAGAAATAATAATGATAATAACAATAATAATAATGGTAATAACAACAATAATAATGATAATCACGGAAATAATAATGATAATAACAATAATCATAATGGTAATAACTACATAATAATGATAATAAAAGAAATAATAATGATAATAATAGAAATAATAATGGTAATGGCAATAATAATATTGATAATAACAATAATAATAAAGATAATAAAAGAAATAATAATGATAATAACACTAATAATAATGATAATAACAATAATAATAATGGTAATAACAAAAATAATAATGCTAATAAAAGAAATAATAATGATAATAACAATAAGAATAACGATAATAACAGAAATAGTAATGAGAATAACAATAATAATAATGGTAATAACTATAATAATAATGATAATAAAAGAAATAATAATGATAATAATAGAAATAGTAATGATAATAACAATAATAATAATGATAATAAAAGAAATAATAATGATAATAACAATACTAATAACGATAATAACATAAATAATAATGATAATAACAGAAATGATAATGATAATAACGGAAATAATAATGATAATGATATTAACTATAATAATAATGGTAATAACAATAATAATAACGATAATAATAATAATAATAATGGTAATAACAATAATAATAATGATAATAATAATAATAATAATGGTAATAACAATAATAATAACGATAATGACAGAAATAATAATAAGAATAACAATAATAATAATGGTAATAACAATAACAATAATGGTAATAACAATAATAATAATGGTAATAACAATAATAATAATGACATTATCGACAGTGTTGTGCCCCCCTCGAGGTACACTGCTGTATGTAGGATATGGTTCGGGAGCGTTAAAGAACTGGACTTCACCGGCTGACGAGTATCAACAAGAAAAGACTTTATTTGACAAGCGTGTAACTCAATATCTTACGAACTCCGCGCCTTGGCGGTGTATCGCCTTTTATATTATTCACAATTGGGGTTTTGATGAGGTTCGACGTACTTTTGGTGCTGACGATGGTGTCCTACTAATCGGAGCTGACGATGTCCATTCCGTAGTTATTTCATAATGACCTGAATATCGTCGCTATGTGCAACTCTTGTTGCAAACGGGATGCAACATCCCTCCCCCCTTGGAAGGAGCATGTTAGCTCTTGTGACGACATACGATATTATGTAGAGGGATTACAAACATACAGTCTTATAATTAAGTCTATCTTTACAGTGTGATAATAATGAACGGTTAATATATACATAAGGTTTATATTGTACATTGTTTATTGGATTCTTTTAGTTCTTCGATTCGTGGTTTTGGGGAGCTAGGGTTTCCGCTTGCTATTTGTATTATCGTTTTTTTGTTTTCTTGGTTAGTTTTGTTACGAATACTTAACCCTTTACATTTATAACTTATTATTATTACTATCACTATAAGTATTATTCCGCTCGCAGAACACGAGGAAATTAAACTAAAATGGTATTCTAACGGTACATTGATATTTTTTGAGTCTAATTCTGATCTTATTTGCTCTAGGTTTTTACTTACAAGACGCAGTTCTTCTGGATGGCTAATGATTTTTCGCAATGTGTTCTTTTTATTGTTGTTTATGTGAATTATATTTAGGTTTTGGGGTAGATCCGCTATTGATAAGTTTTGTGATGGTAAATAGTGTACTGTTTTCTCTGCATTGTAACTTGCGCTCGTTTCGATTCTAAAATCCGCTGCCGAGATGGAACATTTTCCGTTTGTCGTTATAATACCAGAATCTTGTATTGTTTTGGATTGTGTATGTGTGTCATTTTCGCATGAGATTGACAATTGTTCGATGGTCGGGGTGATGTAGATCCACGATCCGGGTTTGTTTAATTCAATCAGGATGGTGTGGTTTAATTTTATTATACGCGTATTACAATTTTGAGGATGTGGTACTAATCTCGTTAAAATTTGTATTTCGCATGGTCCGTTCGGGATAGCTTGGAAGATAGGACGGTGTAATTTACAGAAGTATGTCTTTTGCATTATTTTACATTTGTTGAGATCATTATTTCCTATGTGAACGTAATCTAAGGTGTTTGTGTCTAGTGCTACATGTGTTTCGGTTGGGTCAATATAAGCATAAATAGAAGAGTTGATTTTTGTCGGTACTGGATAAACTTTATTGATTTTGTAATGTTGTGTGTTTACCAGAGGGATTTGGAGGATAACCGTGATCGTTTGCGAGTTTGCATATGATGCTAGATCGGATAGTTCATACAAAGTATGAATATTATTTACAGTTGGTGTTACTGGAAAACTTAAACCTGGCGGAAGTTGCGGGATTGCTGTTTGTAGCCATTCTGAGATTTGTGCTGGTGATATTACTGTAGGGTTGAGAATACCCCTTTTTATATCTAATGTAAATTCTAAAAGGTCCTTCGCATCTTCCGCTAAGTTTCTTATTATATTCCCAAGAATAATGGCATTTTCGTCTATAGCGGTTGTGACGTGTTGTCTGTCTGTCTCTGTCTGTAACAGTTGTTTCAGTGTGTTTGTGCTACTGAATAATATTCTTTCGTTTTGGTTTATATTTTCTACCGATTCGTTGAATAATTTAATATTCGCGTTAATGACTTGTGTTTGTTCAGTTGCGGAGGTACTGAGAGCAGTTCCTTCTTGTTTAAGTAGTTGTATTTGTCGTTCAATTGTCGTTCTGTCTTTTGCGTCCATAGTACCGAATAGGGTTTTAGCAAGGTAACCAATGCCGTTTATGAGTCCTCGGCGGGAACGCGTATTGCCTGTGATTTGTTCAACGTACTTTAGGTTTAAAGAAATGCGTTCTAGTTCTTTTTGATGTGTCGTAGAAAATTGTTTACAGAATGTGTGTAGTTTATGGTATTCGTTATATAGGCAGCTTTTTGTTGCTGCTGTTAAAGCGTTTTGTAGACGAATTTGGCGTGTAGTTAATGATCTCGTATTTATATGTAGAGCTAATTTCCAGATGTTACCGTATATTTGTAGTTTGCCTAGTTCTTCGAAATATATTCCCGGGTTGTGTAAGAATTTGTTGATCGTACATGGTTCCGTTGTTGAGCCGATGCTTGTTATGACAAGGGCCAAACTCGATACCCTGTAAGAGAAGGTGCCCTTGATTGGAAGTGACTTATTTCGCTCCTACATGATTATAGCTTGTTGTTTTTTTTTTTTTTTTTTTTTTTTTTTTTAAGAAAAGGAAATATGATTTACTAGATACCGATAAGGATGTGTTATCTATAGTTTATTCTATTACTTGTTAGTTTATAAAATGTTTCAGACGGTTGGTGTGTATACGTAGTGTTCGTCTTCCCTTTTTGATTGTATAATTTTCCTTATCGTGTTTCTGTAAAACTGTGTATGGTCCTATCCAATTTGGTGTTAATTTTTTCGTTCGTCCTTGTCGAAGCGTTTTGTCATGTAATAGTACTTGGTCCCCTGGTTTGAATATTTTTACTCTAGCCGACTTGTCGTAGTATTGTTTTGTTGTTATTTTACTGTTTTTTAAGGTCTCCCTAGCTATTAGATTTGTCGAGCGTATTCGTTGTTTTACTTCGTTCGCGTATTGGTCGTAGGTATAGTTTGGTTCAGGCGGTAAAGTAAGTGATGTTGGTAATTCGGCTTGTTTCCCGTATACTAATTCGTAGGGTGTGAATTTTGTAGCTGAATGCGGAGTTGTGTTGTAGGTGAACATGGCGTAGGGAAGCCATTCATCCCAATTCGTCTGGTCTTCATCAATAAAATTTTTTAGGTATTCTGCCAATGTCTTATGACTTCTTTCGAGCGCTCCGTTTGATTCTGGGTGGTACGCGGTGGTTTGGATTTTCTCTATTCTTAATAATTTGCACGTATCTTTAAAGATCTGACTTAAGAAGTTAGTCCCTTGATCAGTTAGTACTTTTCGCGGTATTCCATATTCGCAAATTATTTTTGTTACAAATTCCTTAGCGATTGTGTTTGCCTCTTGGTCCGGTATCGGTATAGCCTTACTAAATTTTGTTAATCCGTCTTGGAAAGTTAATATGTATTTATTCCTATCGTTAGTTTTAGGTAATGGGCCTACAATATCTAATGCACATTTTTCGAAGGGTATAGCTGGGGTGTCCGTTATTATCATTGGTGCCTTAGATGTTTTATACAGTTTGTTCTTTTGACATTTTACGCATTTGCCGATATAATTTTCTACGTCCTGTTTAATTCCTGGCCACGAATGTTTTAATAGTATACGTTTAAGCGTACGATTTATTCCCTGGTGTCCACCTAAAGGAGCGTCATGGTATTCGTAAAGTATTCGTTTCTTGTCTTCTTCAGTATAGGTGTCTGGTTCAGTTTCGTCATCTGTTCCGGAGTGAGCTGAGAGTTTTGTGTCTGTTCGGTCAGTGTCGGAGCTGGCGTCAGCATTATTGTTGACCGTTTGGTTACTGTCTGTTGGTGTTTTCCGCGGCCTACCTCTACCGCGTTTGACGACGAACATCCTACTCAACGCGTCAGCATTTTGGTTAGACTTTCCGTCCTTGTATCGAATTTCGTAATTATACTCCTCTAATTTTAAACGCCATCTCATTAATCGCGAACCTGGTTCCTTCACGCTAAATAGCCACGTTAAGGGTTTGTGATCAGTAACAATAGTGAATTTTGTTCCGTAAAGATACGGTCTGAAATGTTGAGTTGCCCAAACAATTGCCAAAAGTTCCTTTTCAGTTGTACTGTAATTGATTTCTGCGCTATTGAGAACTCTACTCGCGTAAGCGACTGGTAGGTCTTTTCCATTATGATCCTGAGATAAAATTGCTCCTATTGCCTTTCCCGAAGCGTCCGTCGTTAATGTAAACTGTTTTGAAAAATCAGGATATTGTAATAGAGGTGCTGATGTTAATTTTCCTTTTAATATGTCAAATGCTTCTTGTTCTTGCGCGGTCCACCTAAATTCTACGTCCTTCTTTAATAGTTGCGTTAATGGTTTAGCTATCTTTGAAAAATTTTCTATAAATTTCCGATAATAACTAGCTAACCCTAGGAAGGATTGAATATCTTTAGCCTTTTTTGGAGTTGGAAAATTTTGAACAGCAACTAATTTTGATGGATCCGGTTTGATCCCTTCTTCCGTAATTATATGACCTAAATAGAGAGTCTCTTTTCGCAAGAATTCACATTTACTTGGTTGCAATTTGAGTCCGCTGTCTCGCAATCGATAAAAAATTTGCTCTAATCGTTCTTGGTGTTCTTTCAGCGAACGGCCATGAACTACAATATCATCTATATATACAAAACATTTTAACCCTCTTAAGCCACCTAATATAGTTTCCATAGCCCTTTGAAATGTAGGAGGAGCGCCTTTGAGTCCGAACGGCATTCTTTTGAATTCAAAATGCCCGTGTTGTGTTGAAAACGCGGTTTTTTCACAATCCTCTGGTTCCATTTCGATTTGATGGAATCCCGTTTTTAAATCTAAAGTGGAAAAATACTTGGCTCCTCCTAATTGATCTAGTATATCCGTAATGTTAGGGAGTGGAAAAGAATCTCCCGCAGTTATATCATTTAGTTTACGAAAGTCTACTACAACCCTAAATTTTGGTTTTCCAGTTGCATCAGACTTTTTAGGTACTACTAACAGTGGAGCGTTCCATTCGCTAGTGCTTGGACCTATTATTCCTTGCTCGATCATATCCTGTACTTGCTTGTCGATTTCGTCCTTGTGTATTTGTGGTAGGCGATACGGTTTAATGTTTACGGGTTTCGCGTCTGGTAACAGTCGTATTTTGTGTCGTACAATGTCCGTGTGTCCTAGTTCGTCCCCATCCAAATAAAATACTTCATTATGTTTTTCGCATAGCTCTAGTAAATTAGTTTTTTCTTCCTCATTTAAATGTTCCGTCCTTATGTTATCGCGTAACGTCTTCATTCTATCTATTCCGGTTAGGTGTCGTATAGCGTAGAGTTCTCGCGTTTCTTTCATATTGTCTTGGTCATGGTCTTGTGTCATCAGTTCGGTGTCCAAGTCAACCGGCGGTAATCGAATCTGTACTAATTGTTCGGTCATATTTATGACTGGGATAAGACATTTTCCATTTTTGGCTTCCGTTAAACAATTTCCCATATACACGCCTGCTTGAAGCATCTTCTTTTCTACTAATCCCTCACCGTTATCATTTGCTCGAACCCGTATTATTGTCTCTGCACGTGGCGGTAAATTAAATTCTTCGTCATATAATAATGGCCATTTAACTCCTAATATTTCTACATGTTGTCCTGGTCTGATTATTGCTTTATAATTTGTAACGAAATCGTATCCTAAAATTCCGTCCGTCTGAATGGGAAAATCATCTTCAACTACACGGCACGGGTGAGTTACAACTTTGTCGCCTACTTTTATATTGAGCTCGATTTTGCAAATAGTCGGAATTTCAGTACGTCCTATTCCTCTCAGTGTAATGACCTCGTTGATCGCGGGTACCTTCCCTACAATCTTACCGTATTTAAGTAAAGTTAGATCCGCTCCTGTGTCCACTAGCATTCGCGCTTCTACATTTTTTATTTCCCTAGCTTGTATTTTAACAATGTTTTTGGGCCTAGCTGCTCCCTCGGTGCAATTTATTCTATACGAGTCTATCGTTCTTTCGTTCAGACCTGGCTGTCTGATATTATCAGTGTTTGTGTTTAAACGTGGTCTGGATTCTCTATTTGATCCTACTTCTTGCCGATAGCTTGAATTATTTCCGCCGTTATCCCTGATTAAAGTTCTACAATCTCGTTGAACATGTCCCGGTTTCTTGCAATAATTGCAGATTATTGAAGTGTGACGCACCTCTCGTTTAACACCAAAACTATGGCGAGTAGACGGGAGATGGCCAGATGGTACTGTCATCCGTGGCATGCTCAATCGCGCGTAACAATTCTTAGCGAGATGCCCTAGTCTATGGCATCTTTCGCAATTCTGTACATTGGAGCTAAATCGGTTTCTATTTGGTCCGGAATTATTCGGGTTTTTGTAATCACTATATTTTCCAAAATTTCGAGTTGAGGTTAAACCTAGCGATTGTTCTTCTTCTATGGCCGCTGTTATGGCAGTTTTAAGATTATCATACTGCCTTGACCGTATGATGATCCTTAACTTTTCATTCAACCCAATAGTAAAAATATTGAGAGCTTGTTCGTTAACTGACTCTGCTAACGCGAGATTTACGGCATTCGTATTCCTTGGCTTTAACGTTATTTGTGTTAATTCGGTCTTTAGTTTTTCTAATCTCGTTGCGTAGTCCCTAACACTTTCTCCGTCCCTTTGTCGACACGCGTTAAATTCTGTCTGCACAGTACACAGTGATCGTTTTTCAGTAAATAAAGTGGTTAAAGTTGTCTGTAATGATTCGAAACTGTCTATGTCTCTATATTCAAATTCTATTGCTGCTTTGTCCTTTAGTTTGGTCCCTAAAATTGCGCGCAGTAAAAGTGGGTGTTCGCGTTCTGATACCAACTCTTTTGCAATCGTAAATGATCTAATAAACGACGCAAGTTCGATTGCCGATTCTCCTCCAAATTCCTTTACAAGGGAAAGTGCGGTTATAACGGGGGTTGTCATTTCTACAGTTTCTAATAATGTGAAGTCGTGGAGATCAATAAGGAATTCTCGTTGTATGGTTATGTGTTCTAGCTCGCTGTCGCTTGATGAATCGCTTTCTATACTAAAATGAGGTGCGCGTAAACGTCGTCTAATTGATGCTGTTGGATCGGAAAGGGGAGTGTTGACTTCTTCAGTGTGTGTTAAAAGATTGTCGAATATGGAGTCGCAAGATTTAGATATGGCCCTACAGTGTGGCAAACTAAATTTTTCTATGTAACCACTGTTTCCCGACATACAAGATTCTGGTTTACAAAAAATAGTTACTCGAGATTATACTACTTACAATATTAGTTGCGCTTGCATATCGTTGCTTTTCTGCAGTTGGTTGTCTTTTCCAAATGGCTAACGGTCCTCGGACTGCAATCAGCTGTTTTCTCGTTCTGCCGTACGCTCCTGCTGCTTTTGACGGTGGTTGATCCGGGTAGTCGGTCTCCTCAGATGATCGGCTCCTGGATTTCTCCAATTTGACAGTAGCCCACGGGTCGGAGTGCTTCGTATCGCGACGATCTGTCCAGGCTGGTTGACGTCTCCACGGAGAACGCTTTGTGCAGCTTCTTGATGCCCTTTACTGGGTCCGGACGACTTTCGCGATTCTTTGTGGAATTACAATTGTGTGTTGTAATTCCAGCGGCGCACTATAGCTCACCGTGTCGCACTATCACGTCAAATTACAACCGTAGAAAGTAGACTATCCCACCGCTGCCACCAAATTTGTTGTGCCCCCCTCGAGGTACACTGCTGTATGTAGGATATGGTTCGGGAGCGTTAAAGAACTGGACTTCACCGGCTGACGAGTATCAACAAGAAAAGACTTTATTTGACAAGCGTGTAACTCAATATCTTACGAACTCCGCGCCTTGGCGGTGTATCGCCTTTTATATTATTCACAATTGGGGTTTTGATGAGGTTCGACATACTTTTGGTGCTGACGATGGTGTCCTACTAATCGGAGCTGACGATGTCCATTCCGTAGTTATTTCATAATGACCTGAATATCGTCGCTATGTGCAACTCTTGTTGCAAACGGGATGCAACAACAGTAATAATGATAATAACGGTAAAAATAATGATAAAAAGAACTATAATCATGATATTAACTATAATAATAATAATAATAATAACACTAATAATAATGATAATAACAGTAATAATAATAATAATAATAATAACAATAATAATAATGATAATAACAGAAATAATAATCATAATAACAATAATAATAATGGTAATAACAACAATAATAATGATAATAAAAGAAATAATAATGATAATAATAGGAATAATAAGGGTAATGGCAATAACAATATTGATAATAACAGAAATAATAGTGATAATAACAATAATAATAATGATAATAACAGAAATAATAATGATAATGATATTAACTATAATAATAATGGTAATAACAATAATAATAATGATAATAATAATAATAATAATGGTAATAACAATAATAATAACGATAATGAGAGAAATAATAATAAGTATAACAATAATAATAATGGTAATAACAATAATAATAATGACATTATCGACAGTAATAATGATAATAACATTAATTATAATGATAATAACAATAAGGGTAATGATAATAACAATAATAATAATGGTAATAACAATAATAATAATGATAATAACAATAATGATAATGGTGATATCAATAATAGTAATGGTAATGACAATAATAATAATGATAATAACAATAATAATAACGATAATAACAGAAATAATAATGATAATAACAGAAATAATAATGATAATAAAAGAAATAATAATGATAATAACAATACTAATAACGATAATAACAGAAATAATAATGATAATAACAGTAATGATAATGATAATAACAATAACAACAATAATAATAATAATAATAACAGAAATAATAATGATAATAACAATACTAACAATGATAATAACAGAAATAATAATGATAATAACAGTCGTAATAATGATAATAACACTAATAATAATGATAATAACAATAATAACAATAATAATAATAATAACAGAGATAATAATGATAATAACAGAAATAATAACGATAATAATAGAAATAATAATGAGAATCACAATAATAATAACGATAATAACAGAAATATTAATGATAATAACAGTAATAATAATAATAATAACAATAATAAGAATGATAATAACAATACTAATAATGATAATAACAGAAATAATAATGATAATAACAATAATAGTAATGGTAATAACTATAATAATAATGATAATAATAATAATAATAACGATAATCACAGAAATAATAATGATAATAACAATAATCATAATGGTAATAACTAAAATAATAATGATAATAAGAGAAATAATAATGATAATAATAGAAATAATAATGGTAATGGCAATAATAATATTGATAATAACAATAATAATAAAGATAATAAAAGAAATAATAATGATAATAACAGAAATAATAATGATAATAACAATAGTAATAATTGTAAGAACAATAATAATAATGATAATACCAGAAATAATAGTGATAATAACAATACTAAGAATGATAATAACAGAAACAATAATGATAAAAACAATAATAATAATGGTAATAACAATAATAATAATGATAATAACAATATTAATAATGGTAATGACAATAATAATAATGATAATAACAGTAGTAATAATGATAATAACACTAATAATAATGATAATAACAATAATAACAATAATAATAATAATAATAACAGAGATAATAATGATAATAACAGAAATAATAACGATAATAATAGAAATAATAATGATAATAACAATAATAATAATGATAATAACAACAATAATGATGATAATAACAGTAATAATAATAATAATAACAATAATAAGAATGATAAAAACAATAATAGTAATGGTAATGACAATAATAATAATGATAATAACAATAATAATAATGATAATAACAACAATAATGATGACAATAACAGTAATAATAATAATATAACAATAATAAGAATGATAAAAACAATAATAATAATGATAATAACAATAATAGTAATGGTAATAACAATAATAATAACGATAATAACAGAAATAATAATGATAATAACAATAATAATAATGGTAATAACAAAAATAATAATGCTAGTAAAAGAAATAATAATGATAATAATAGAAGTAATAATGATAATAACAATAATAATAATGATAATAACAACAATAATGATGATAATAACAGTAATAATAATAATAATAACAATAATAAGAATGATAATAACAATAATAGTAACGGTAATGACAATAATAATAATGATAATAATAATATTAATAACGATAATAACAGAAATAATAATGTTAATAACAGTAATAATAATAATAATAACAATAATAAGAATGATAAAAACAATAATAATAATGATAATAACAATAATAGTAATGGTAATAACAATAATAATAACGATAATAACAGAAATAATAATGATAATAACAATAATAATAATGGTAATAACAAAAATAATAATGCTAGTAAAAGAAATAATAATGATAATAACAATAATAATAACGATAATAACAGAAATAGTAATGAGAATAACTATAATAATAATGGTAATAACTATAATAATAATGATAATAATAGAAATAATAATGATAGTAACAATAATAATAATGATAATAACAACAATAATGATGATAATAACAGTAATAGTAATAATAATAACAATAATAAGAATGATAATAACAATAATAGTAACGGTAATGACAATAATAATAATGATAATAATAATACTAATAACGATAATAACAGAAATAATAATGTTAATAACAGTAATAATAATAATAATAACAATAATAAGAATGATAATAACAATAATAATAATGGTAATGACAATAATAATAGTAATAATAACAATAATAATGACGATAATAACAGAAATAATAATGATAATAACAGTAATAATAATAATAATAACAATAATAAGAATGATAATAACAATAATAATAATGGTAATGACAATAATAATAGTAATAATAACAGTAGTAATAATGATAATAACACTAATAATAATGATAATAACAATAACAACAATAATAATAATAATAACAGAAATAATAATGGTAATAACAATAATAATAATGGTAATAACAATAATAATAATAGTGTTAACAATAACAATAATGACATTATCGACAGTAATAATGATAATAACGGTAATAATAATGATAGAAAGAACTATAATCATGATATTAACTATAATAATAATAATAATAATAACACTAATAATAATGATAATAACAGTAATAATAATAATAATAATAATAATAACAATAATAATAACGATAATAACAGAAATAATAATGATAATGATATTAACCATAATAATAATGGTAATAACAATAATAATAACGATAATGACAGAAATAATAATAAGAATAACAATAATAATAATGGTAATAACAATAACAATAATGGTAATAACAATAATAATAATGGTAATAACAATAATAATAATGACATTATCGACAGTAATAATGATAATAACGGTAATAATAATGATAGAAAGAACTATAATCATGATATTAACTATAATAATAATAATAATAATAACACTAATAATAATGATAATAACAGTAATAATAATAATAATAATAATAATAACAATAATAATAATGATAATAACAGAAATAATAATGATAATAACAATAATAATAATGGTAATAACAAAAATAATAATGCTAATAAACAAATAATAATGATAATAACAATACTAATAACGATAATAACAGAAATAATAACGATAATAACATAAATAATAATGATAATAACAGTAATGATAATGATAATAGCAATACTAATAAAGATAATAACAGTAATAATAATGATAATAACACTAATAATAATGATAATGACAGAAATAATAATCGTATTAACAATAATAATAATGGTAATAACAATAATAATAATGGTAATAACTATAATAATAATGATAATAACAGTAATAATAATGATAATAACAGTAATAATAATGATAATAACAGTAATAATAACGATAATAATAGAAATAATAATGATAATAACAATAATAATAATGATAATAACAACAATAATGATGATAATAACAGTAATAATAATAATAATAATAATAATAAGAATGATAATAACAATAATTGTAATGGTAATGACAATAATAATAATGATAATAACAATAATAATAATGGTAGTGACAATAATAATAGTAATATAACAATAATAATGACGATAATAACAGAAATAATAATGATAATAACAGTAATAATAATAATAATAACAATAATAAGAATGATAATAACAATAATAATAATGGTAATGACAATAATAATAGTAATAATAACAGTAGTAATAATGATAATAACACTAATAATAATGATAATAACAATAACAACAATAATAATAATAATAATAACAGAAATAATAATGATAATAACAATACTAATAATGATAATAACAATAATAATAATGGTAGTAACAACAATAATAATGATAATCACAGAAATAATAATGATAATAACAATAATCATAATGGCAATAACTACAATAATAATAAAGATAATAAAAGAAATAATAATAAGAATAACAATAATAATAATGGTAATAACAATGATACTAATGGCATTATCGCCATAATAATGATAATAACAGTAATGATAATGATAATAGCAATACTAATAAAGATAATAACAGTAATAATAATAATGACATTAACGACAATAATAATGATAATAGCAACAATAATGATGATAATAACAGTAATAATAATGATAATAACACTAATAATAATGATAATAGCAGAAATAATAATGGTAATGACAATAATAATAATGTTAATCAGAATAATAGCAATGGTAATAACAATAATAATAACGATAATAACAGAAATAATAATGATAATAACAATAATAATAATGGTAATAACAATAATAATAATGATAATAACAGAAATAATAATGATAATAATAATAATAATAACAGAAGTAATAACGATAATAACAGAAATAGTAATGATAAAGCTATAATAATAATGGTGATAACAATAATAATAATGATAATAACATATATAATAATGATAATAACAATAATAATAACGATAATAACATAAATAATAATGATAATAACAATAATAATAATGCTAATAACAAAACTAATAATGATAATAACAGAAATAATAACGATAATAACAGAAATAGTAATGATAAAACTATAATAATAATGGTGATAACAATAATAATAGTGATAATAACATATATAATAATGATAATAACAATAATAATAACGATAATAACATAAATAATAATGATAATAACAATAATAATAATGGTAATAATAACAATAATAATGATAATAACAGAAGTAATAATGATAATAACAATAATAGTAATGGTAATAACTATAATAATAATGATAATAAAAGAAATAATAATGATAATAAAAGAAATAATAATGATAATAACAGAAATAATAATGATAATGACAGAAATAATAATGATAATAACAATAGTAATAATGACAATAACAGAAATAATAATGATAATAAGAGAAATAATAATGATAATAACAATAATAATAATGGTAATAACTATAATAATAATGATAATAAAAGAAATAATAATGATAATAATAGAAATAATAATGGTAATGGCAATAATAATATTGTTAATAACACAAATAATAATGCTAATAACAAAACTAATAATGATAATAACAATACTAATAACGATAATAACAGAAATAATAATGATAATAACAGTAATGATAATGATAATAACAGAAATAATAATGATAATGATATTAACTATAATAATAATGGTAATAACAATAATAATAATGATAATAATAATAATAATAATGGTAATAACAATAATAATAACGATAATGACAGAAATAATAATAAGAATAACAATAATAATAATGGTAATAACAATAACAATAATGGTAATAACAATAATAATAATGGTAATAACAATAATAATAATGACATTATCGACAGTAATAATGATAATAACGGTAATAATAATGATAGAAAGAACTATAATCATGATATTAACTATAATAATAATAATAATAATAACACTAATAATAATGATAATAACAGTAATAATAATAATAATAATAATAACAATAATAATAATGATAATAACAGAAATAATAATGATAATAACAGAAATAATAATGATAATAACAACAATAATAGTGATAATAAAAGAAGTAATAATGATAATAACAATACTAATAACGATAATAACAGAAATAATAATGATAATAACAGTAATGATAATGATAATAACAGAAATAATAATGATAATGATATTAACTATAATAATAATGGTAATAACAATAATAATAATGGTAATAATAACACTAATAATAATGATAATAACAGTAATAATAATAATAATAATAATAATAACAATAATAATAATGATAATAACAGAAATAATAATGATAATAACAATAATAATAATGGTAATAACAAAAATAATAATGCTAATAAAAGAAATAATAATTATAATAACAATACTAATAACGATAATAACAGAAATAATAACGATAATAACATAAATAATAATGATAATAACAGTAATGATAATGATAATAATAGAAATAATAATGATAATGATAGAAATAGTAATAAGAATAACAATAATAATAATGGTAATAACAATGATACTAATGGCATTATCGCCTTAATAATGATAATAACAGTAATGATAATGATAATAGCAATACTAATAAAGATAATAACAGTAATAATAATAATGACATTCACGACAATAATAATGATAATAGCAACAATAATGATGATAATAACAGTAATAATAATGATAATAACAGTAATAATAATGAAAATAACACTAATAATAATGATAATGACAGAAATAATAATCGTATTAACAATAATAATAATGGTAATAACAATAATAATAATGGTAATAACTATAATAATAATGATAATAACAGTAATAATAATGATAATAACAGTAATAATAATGATAATAACAGTAATAATAACGATAATAATAGAAATAATAATGATAATAACAATAATAATAATGATAATAACAACAATAATGATGATAATAACAGTAATAATAATAATAATAATAATAATAAGAATGATAATAACAATAATTGTAATGGTAATGACAATAATAATGACGATAATAACAGAAATAATAATGATAATAACAGTAATAATAATAATAATAACAATAATAAGAATGATAATAACAATAATAATAATGGTAATGACAATAATAATAGTAATA
>CANQJN010000037.1:430000-515000 GCA_947623535.1 Coelioxys conoideus | reverse complement strand
TAATATTGATAATAACAGAAATAATAATGATAATAACAATAATAATAATGGTAATAATAACAATAATAATGATAATAACAGAAGTAATAATGATAATAACAATAATAATATTGGTAATAACTATAATAATAATGATAATAACAGTAATAATAATGATAATAACAGTAATAATAATGATAATAACAGTAATAATAATGATAATAACAGAAATAATAATAATAATAACAATAGTAATAATTGTAATAACAATAATAATAATGATAATCCCAGAAATAATAGTGATAATAACAATACTAAGAATGATAATAACAGAAACAATAATGATAATATCAATAATAATAATGGTAATAACAATAATAATAATGATAATAACAATAATAATAATGGTAATAACAATAATAGTAATGGTAATGACAATAATAATAATGATAATAACAATAATAATAACGATAATAACAGAAATAATAATGATAATAACAGAAATAATAATGATAATAACAATAATAATAATGATAATAAAAGAAATAATAATGATAATAACAATACTAATAAGAGATAATAACAGAAATAATAATGATAATAACAGTAATGATAATGATAATAACAGAAATAATAATGATAATAACAGTAATGATAATGATAATAACAGAAATAGTAATGATAATGACAGAAATAATAATGATAATAACAATAGTAATAATTGTAATAACAATAATAATAATGATAATACCAGAAATAATAGTGATAATAACAATACTAATAATGATAATAACAGAAACAATAATGATAATAACAATAATTATAATGGTAATAACAATAATAATAATGATAATAGAAATAATAATAATGGTAATGACAATAATAATAATGATAATAACACTAATAATAATGATAATAACAATAATAACAATAATAATAATATCAATAACAGAGATAATAACGATAATAACAGAAATAATAATGATAATAACAGAAATAATAATGATAATAACAATAATAATAATGATAATAACAATACTAATAACGATAATAACAGAAATAACAATGATAATAACAGTAATGATAATGATAATAACAGTAATGATAATGATAATAACAGAAATAATAATGATAATGACAGAAATAATAATGATAATAACAAAAGTAATAATTGTAATAACAATAGTAATAATTGTAATAACAATAATAATAATGATAATACCAGAAATAATAGTGATAATAACAATACTAAGAATGATAATAACAGAAACAATAGTGATAATAACAATAATAATAATGGTAATAACAATAATAGTAATGATAATAAAAATAATAATAATGGTAATGACAATAATAATAATGATAATAACAGTAGTAATAATGATAATAACACTAATAATAATGATAATAACAA
Organism: Coelioxys conoideus; assembly: GCA_947623535.1. Lineage (NCBI taxonomy): Eukaryota > Metazoa > Arthropoda > Insecta > Hymenoptera > Megachilidae > Coelioxys > Coelioxys conoideus. The sequence goes on along the minus strand of CANQJN010000037.1, from coordinate 513,607 downwards.
TAATAACAATAATAATAATATCAATAACAGAGATAATAACGATAATAACAGAAATAATAATGATAATAACAGAAATAATAACGATAATAATAGAAATAATAATGATAATAACAATAATAATAATGATAATCCCAGAAATAATAGTGATAATAACAATACTAAGAATGATAATAACAATACTAATAACGATAATAACAGAAATAATAATGATAATAACAATAATAATAATGATAATACCAACAATAATGATGATAATAACAGTAATAATAATAATAATAACAGAAATAATAATGATAATAACAATAATAAGAATGATAATAACAGAAATGGTAATGATAATGACAACAATAATAATAACGATAATAACAGCAATAATAATGATAATAACAATAATAATAAAGGTAATTACAACAATAATGATGATATTAACTATAAGAATAATGATAATAGCAATACTAATAAAGATAATAACAGTAATAATAATGATAATAGCAACAATAATGATGATAATAACAGTAATAATAATAATAATAATAACAATAATAAAAATAATAAGAATGATAATAACAATAATAATAGTAGTGATAACAATAATAATAATGATAATAACATATATAATAATGATAGTAGCATAATAATAATAGTGTTAACAATTACAATAATGACAATAACTGAAATAATAATGATAATAACAATAATAATAATGGTAATAACAATAATAATAATGATAATAGCAACAATAATGATGATAATAACAGTAATAATAATGATAATAGCAACAATAATGATGATAATAACAGTAATAATAATAATAATAATAACAATAATAAAAATAATAATAATGGTAATAACAATAATAATAATGGCAATAACAATAATAATAATGATAATAACAATAATAATAATGGTAATGACAATAATAATAATGATAATAACAGTAGTAATAATGATAATAACACTAATAATAATGATAATAACAATAACAACAATAATAATAATAATAACAGAAATAATAATGATAATAACAATACTAATAGTGATAATAACAGAAATAATACTGATAATAACAATAATAATAATGGTAATAACAATAATAATAATAGTGTTAACAATAACAATAATGACAATAACAGAAATATTAATGGTAATAACAACAATAATGATGATATTAACTATAATAACAATGCTAATAATAATAATAATAATGATAATAACAATAATAGTAATGGTAATAACAATAATAATAACGATAATAACAGTAATGATAATGATAATAGCAATACTAATAAAGATAATAACAGTAATAATAATAATGACATTAACGACAATAATAATGATAATAGCAACAATAATGATGATAATAACAGTAGTAATAATGATAATAACAGTAATAATAATGATAATAACAGTAATAATAATGATAATAACAGAAATAATAATGATAATAACAATAGTAATAATGGTAATAAGAATAATAGCAATGGTAATAACAATAATAATAACGATAATAACAGAAATAATAATGATAATAACAGAAATAATAACAGAAGTAATAACGATAATAACAGAAATAGTAATGATAAGACTATAATAATAATGGTGATAACAATAATAATAATGATAATAACATATATAATAATGATAATAACAATAATAATAACGATAATAACATAAATAATAATGATAATAACAATAATAATAATGGTAATAACAACAATAATAATGATAATAACAGGAATAATAATGCTAATAACAAAACTAATAATGATAATAACAGAAATAATAACGATAATAACAGAAATAGTAATGATAAAACTATAATAATAATGGTGATAACAATAATAATAATGATAATAACAATAATAATAATGGTAATAATAACAATAATAATGATAATAACAGAAGTAATAATGATAATAACAATAATAATAATGGTAATGACAATAATAATAGTAATAATAACAATAATAATGACGATAGTAACAGAAATAATAATGATAATAACAGTAATAATAATAATAATAACAATAATAAGAATGATAATAACAATAATAATAATGGTAATGACAATAATAATAGTAATAATAACAGTAGTAATAATGATAATAACACTAATAATAATGATAATAACAATAACAACAATAATAATAATAATAACAGAAATAATAATGATAATAACAATACTAATAGTGATAATAACAGAAATAATAATGATAATAACAATAATAATAATGGTAATAACAATAATAATAATAGTGTTAACAATAACAATAATGACAATAACAGAAATAATAATGATAATAACAATAATAATAATGGTAATAACAATAATAATAATGATAATAACAGAAATAATAATGATAATAATAATAATAATAACAGAAGTAATAACGATAATAACAGATATAGTAATGATAAAACTATAATAATAATGGTGATAACAATAATAATAATGATAATAACATATATAATAAGGATAATAACAATAATAATAACGATAATAACATAAATAATAATGATAATAACAATAATAATAATCGTAATAACAACAATAATAATGATAATAACAGAAATAATAATGCTAATAACAAAACTAATAATGATAATAACAGAAATAATAACGATAATAACAGAAATAGTAATGATAAAACTATAATAATAATGGTGATAACAATAATAATAATGATAATAACATATATAATAATGATAATAACAATAATAATAATGGTAATAACTATAATAATAATGATAATAAATGAAATAATAATGATAATAATAGAAATAATAATGGTAATGGCAATAATAATATTGATAATAACAGAAATAATAATGATAATAACAATAATAATAATGATAATAACAATACTAATAACGATAATAACAGAAATAATAACGATAATAACAGAAATAATAATGATAATAACAATAATAATAATGGTAATAACAATAATAATAATAGTGTTAACAATAACAATAATGACGATAACAGAAATAATAATGATAATAACAATAATAATAATGGTAATAACAATATTAATATTGATAATAACAGAAATAATAATGATAATAATAATAATAATAACAGAAGTAATAACGATAATAACAGAAATAGTAATGATAAAACTATAATAATAATGGTGATAACAATAATAATAATGATAATAACAATAATAATAATGGTAATAATAAGAATAATAATGATAATAACAGAAGTAATAATGAAAATAACAATAATAATAATGGTAATAACTATAATAATAATGATAATAACAGTAATAATAATGATAATAACAGTAATAATAATGATAATAACAATAATAATAATGGTAATAACAATAATAGTAATGGTAATGACAATAATAATAATGATAATAACAATAATAATAACGATAATAACAGAAATAATAATGATAATAACAGAAATAATAATGATAATAACAATAATAATAATGATAATAAAAGAAATAATAATGATAATAACAATACTAATAAGAGATAATAACAGAAATAATAATGATAATAACAGTAATGATAATGATAATAACAGAAATAATAATGATAATAACAGTAATGATAATGATAATAACAGAAATAGTAATGATAATGACAGAAATAATAATGATAATAACAATAGTAATAATTGTAATAACAATAATAATAATGATAATACCAGAAATAATAGTGATAATAACAATACTAATAATGATAATAACAGAAACAATAATGATAATAACAATAATTATAATGGTAATAACAATAATAATAATGATAATAGAAATAATAATAATGGTAATGACAATAATAATAATGATAATAACACTAATAATAATGATAATAACAATAATAACAATAATAATAATATCAATAACAGAGATAATAACGATAATAACAGAAATAATAATGATAATAACAGAAATAATAATGATAATAACAATAATAATAATGATAATAACAATACTAATAACGATAATAACAGAAATAACAATGATAATAACAGTAATGATAATGATAATAACAGTAATGATAATGATAATAACAGAAATAATAATGATAATGACAGAAATAATAATGATAATAACAATAGTAATAATTGTAATAACAATAGTAATAATTGTAATAACAATAATAATAATGATAATACCAGAAATAATAGTGATAATAACAATACTAAGAATGATAATAACAGAAACAATAGTGATAATAACAATAATAATAATGGTAATAACAATAATAGTAATGATAATAAAAATAATAATAATGGTAATGACAATAATAATAATGATAATAACAGTAGTAATAATGATAATAACACTAATAATAATGATAATAACAATAATAACAATAATAATAATATCAATAACAGAGATAATAACGATAATAACAGAAATAATAATGATAATAACAGAAATAATAACGATAATAATAGAAATAATAATGATAATAACAATAATAATAATGATAATCCCAGAAATAATAGTGATAATAACAATACTAAGAATGATAATAACAATACTAATAACGATAATAACAGAAATAATAATGATAATAACAATAATAATAATGATAATACCAACAATAATGATGATAATAACAGTAATAATAATAATAATAACAGAAATAATAATGATAATAACAATAATAAGAATGATAATAACAGAAATGGTAATGATAATGACAACAATAATAATAACGATAATAACAGCAATAATAATGATAATAACAATAATAATAAAGGTAATTACAACAATAATGATGATATTAACTATAAGAATAATGATAATAGCAATACTAATAAAGATAATAACAGTAATAATAATGATAATAGCAACAATAATGATGATAATAACAGTAATAATAATAATAATAATAACAATAATAAAAATAATAAGAATGATAATAACAATAATAATAGTAGTGATAACAATAATAATAATGATAATAACATATATAATAATGATAGTAGCATAATAATAATAGTGTTAACAATTACAATAATGACAATAACTGAAATAATAATGATAATAACAATAATAATAATGGTAATAACAATAATAATAATGATAATAGCAACAATAATGATGATAATAACAGTAATAATAATGATAATAGCAACAATAATGATGATAATAACAGTAATAATAATAATAATAATAACAATAATAAAAATAATAATAATGGTAATAACAATAATAATAATGGCAATAACAATAATAATAATGATAATAACAATAATAATAATGGTAATGACAATAATAATAATGATAATAACAGTAGTAATAATGATAATAACACTAATAATAATGATAATAACAATAACAACAATAATAATAATAATAACAGAAATAATAATGATAATAACAATACTAATAGTGATAATAACAGAAATAATACTGATAATAACAATAATAATAATGGTAATAACAATAATAATAATAGTGTTAACAATAACAATAATGACAATAACAGAAATATTAATGGTAATAACAACAATAATGATGATATTAACTATAATAACAATGCTAATAATAATAATAATAATGATAATAACAATAATAGTAATGGTAATAACAATAATAATAACGATAATAACAGTAATGATAATGATAATAGCAATACTAATAAAGATAATAACAGTAATAATAATAATGACATTAACGACAATAATAATGATAATAGCAACAATAATGATGATAATAACAGTAGTAATAATGATAATAACAGTAATAATAATGATAATAACAGTAATAATAATGATAATAACAGAAATAATAATGATAATAACAATAGTAATAATGGTAATAAGAATAATAGCAATGGTAATAACAATAATAATAACGATAATAACAGAAATAATAATGATAATAACAGAAATAATAACAGAAGTAATAACGATAATAACAGAAATAGTAATGATAAGACTATAATAATAATGGTGATAACAATAATAATAATGATAATAACATATATAATAATGATAATAACAATAATAATAACGATAATAACATAAATAATAATGATAATAACAATAATAATAATGGTAATAACAACAATAATAATGATAATAACAGGAATAATAATGCTAATAACAAAACTAATAATGATAATAACAGAAATAATAACGATAATAACAGAAATAGTAATGATAAAACTATAATAATAATGGTGATAACAATAATAATAATGATAATAACAATAATAATAATGGTAATAATAACAATAATAATGATAATAACAGAAGTAATAATGATAATAACAATAATAATAATGGTAATGACAATAATAATAGTAATAATAACAATAATAATGACGATAGTAACAGAAATAATAATGATAATAACAGTAATAATAATAATAATAACAATAATAAGAATGATAATAACAATAATAATAATGGTAATGACAATAATAATAGTAATAATAACAGTAGTAATAATGATAATAACACTAATAATAATGATAATAACAATAACAACAATAATAATAATAATAACAGAAATAATAATGATAATAACAATACTAATAGTGATAATAACAGAAATAATAATGATAATAACAATAATAATAATGGTAATAACAATAATAATAATAGTGTTAACAATAACAATAATGACAATAACAGAAATAATAATGATAATAACAATAATAATAATGGTAATAACAATAATAATAATGATAATAACAGAAATAATAATGATAATAATAATAATAATAACAGAAGTAATAACGATAATAACAGATATAGTAATGATAAAACTATAATAATAATGGTGATAACAATAATAATAATGATAATAACATATATAATAAGGATAATAACAATAATAATAACGATAATAACATAAATAATAATGATAATAACAATAATAATAATCGTAATAACAACAATAATAATGATAATAACAGAAATAATAATGCTAATAACAAAACTAATAATGATAATAACAGAAATAATAACGATAATAACAGAAATAGTAATGATAAAACTATAATAATAATGGTGATAACAATAATAATAATGATAATAACATATATAATAATGATAATAACAATAATAATAATGGTAATAACTATAATAATAATGATAATAAATGAAATAATAATGATAATAATAGAAATAATAATGGTAATGGCAATAATAATATTGATAATAACAGAAATAATAATGATAATAACAATAATAATAATGATAATAACAATACTAATAACGATAATAACAGAAATAATAACGATAATAACAGAAATAATAATGATAATAACAATAATAATAATGGTAATAACAATAATAATAATAGTGTTAACAATAACAATAATGACGATAACAGAAATAATAATGATAATAACAATAATAATAATGGTAATAACAATATTAATATTGATAATAACAGAAATAATAATGATAATAATAATAATAATAACAGAAGTAATAACGATAATAACAGAAATAGTAATGATAAAACTATAATAATAATGGTGATAACAATAATAATAATGATAATAACAATAATAATAATGGTAATAATAAGAATAATAATGATAATAACAGAAGTAATAATGAAAATAACAATAATAATAATGGTAATAACTATAATAATAATGATAATAACAGTAATAATAATGATAATAACAGTAATAATAATGATAATAACAGTAATAATAATGATAATAACAATACTAATAACGATAATAACAGAAATAATAACGATAATAACAGAAATAATAATGATAATAACAGAAATAATAATGATAATAACAATAATAATAATGGTAATAATAATACTAATAATGATAATAACAGAAATAATAACGATAATAATAGAAATAATAATGATAATAACAATAATAATAACGATGATAACAGAAATAAGTATGATAATAAGAGAAATAATAATGATAATAACAATAATAATAATGGTAATAACTATAATAATAATGATAATAAATGAAATAATAATGATAATAATAGAAATAATAATGGTAATGGCAATAATAATATTGATAATAACAGAAATAATAATGATAATAACAATAATAATAATGATAATAACAATACTAATAACGATAATAACAGAAATAATAACGATAATAACAGAAATAATAATGATAATAACCGTAATGGTAATGATATTAACAGAAATAATAATGATAACGATATTAACTATAATAATAATGGTAATAACATTAATAATAATGGTAATGACAATAATAATAGTAATAATAACAATAATAATGACGATAATAACAGAAATAATAATGATAATAACAGTAATAATAATAATAATAACAATAATAAGAATGATAATAACAATAATAATAATGGTAATGACAATAATAATAGTAATAATAACAGTAGTAATAATGATAATAACACTAATAATAACGATAATAACAATAACAACAATAATAATAATAATAATAACAGAAATAATAATGATAATAACAATACTAACAATGATAATAACAGAAATAATAATGGTAATAACAATAATAATAATAGTGTTAACAATAACAATAATGACAATAACAGAAATAATAATGATAATAACAATAATCATAATGGTAATAATATAAATAATAATGATAATAACAGTAATGATAATGATATTAACTATAATAATAATGGTAATAGCAATAATAATAATGATAATAATAAGAATAATAATGGTAATAACAATAATAATAACGATAATGACAGAAATAATAATAAGAATAACAATAATAATAATGGTAATAACAATGATACCAATGGCATTATCGCCATAATAACGATAATAACAGAAATAATAATGATAATAACAATAATAATAATGCTGATAACAAAACTAATAATGATAATAACAGAAATAATAACGATAATAACAGAAATAGTAATGATAAAACTATAATAATAGTGGTGATAACAATAATAATAATGATAATAACATATATAATAATGATAATAACAATAATAATAACGATAATAACATAAATAATAATGATAATAACAATAATAATAATGGTAATAATAACAATAATAATGATAATAACCGAAGTAATAATGATAATAACAATAATAATAGTGATAATAACAATAATAATAATAAGAATAACAATAATAATAATGGTAATAACAATGATACCAATGGCATTATCGCCATAATAATGATAATAACAGTAATGATAATGATAATAACAGTAATAATAATGATAATAACAGAAATAATAATGGTAATAACAATAATAATAATGGTAATAAGAATAATAGCAATGGGAATAACAATGATAATAACGATAATAACAGAAATAATAATGATAATAACAATAATAATAATGGTAAGAACAATAATAATAATGATAATAACAGAAATAATAATGATAATAATAATAATAATAACAGAAGTAATAACGATAATAACAGAAATAGTAATGATAAAACTATAATAATAATGGTGATAACAATAATAATAATGATAATAACATATATAATAATGATAATAACAATAATAATAACGATAATAACATAAATAATAATGATAATAACAATAATAATAATGCTGATAACAAAACTAATAATGATAATAACAGAAATAATAACGATAATAACAGAAATAGTAATGATAATAACAGTAATAATAATAATAATAACAATAATAAGAATGATAATAACAATAATAGTAATGGTAATGACAATAATAATAATGATAATAACAATAATAATAACGATAATAACAGAAATAATAATGATAATAACAGTAATAATAATAATAATAACAATAATAAGAATGATAATAACAATAATAAGAATGATAATAACAATAATAATAATGGTAATGACAATAATAATAGTAATAATAACAGTAGTAATAATGATAATAACAGAAATAATAATGATAATAACAATAATAATAATAATAATAACAGAAATAATAATGATAATAACAATACTAATAATGATAATAACAGTAGTAATAATACTAATAACAACAATAATGATGATATTAACAATAATAATAATGATAATAACTATAATACTTATGATAATAAAAGAGATAATAGTGATAATAACACTAATAATAATGATAATAAAAGAAATAATAATGCTGATAACAACAATAAGGATGATATTAACTATAATAATAATGATAATAACAATAATAATAATGGCATTATCGACAATAATAATGATAATAATAGTAATTATTATGATAATAGCAATACTAATAAAGATAACAAGAGTAAGAATAATAATGACATTACCGACAATAATAATGATAATAACAACATTAATGATGATAATAACAGTAATAATAATAATAATAATAACAATAATAATAATGATAATAACAGAAATAGTAATGATAATAACAATAATAATAGTGACAATAACACTAATAATATTGATAATAAAACAACAATGATGATATTAACTATAATAATAATGATAATACGAGTAGTCATAATGATAATAACAATAATAAGAATGGTAATGACAACAATAATGATGATAATAACAGTAATAATAATAATAATAACAATAATAAGAATGATAATAACAATAATAGTAATGGTAATGACAATAATAATAATGATAATAACAATAATAATAACGATAATAACAGAAATAATAATGATAATAACTATAATAATAATGGTAATAACAATAATAATAATGATAATAACAATAATAATAATGGTGATAACAATAATAGTAATGGTAATGACAATAATAATAATGATAATAACAATAATAATAACGATAATAACAGAAATAATAATGATAATAACAATAATAATAATGATAATAACAGAAATAATAATGATAATGATATTAACTATAATTATAATGGTAATAACAGTAATAATAATGACATTATCGACAGTAATAATGATAATAACATTAATTATAATGATAATAACAATAAGAGTAATGATAATAACAGAAACAATAATGATAATAACAATAATAATAATGGTAATAACAATAATAATAATGATAATAACAATAATGATAATGGTGATATCAATAATAGTAATGGTAATGACAATAATAATAATGACAATAACAATAATAATAACGATAATAACAGAAATAATAATGATAATAACAGAAATAATAATGATAATAAAAGAAATAATAATGATAATAACAATACTAATAACGATAATAACAGAAATAATAATGATAATAACAGTAATGATAATGATAATAACAATAACAACAATAATAATAATAATAATAACAGAAATAATAATGATAATAACAATACTAACAATGATAATAACAGAAATAATAATGGTAATAACAATAATAATAATGGTAATAACAATAATAATAATAGTGTTAACAATAACAATAATGACAATAACAGAAATAATAATGATAATAACAATAATAATAATGGTAATAACAACAATAATAATGATAATCACGGAAATAATAATGATAATAACAATAATCATAATGGTAATAACTACATAATAATGATAATAAAAGAAATAATAATGATAATAATAGAAATAATAATGGTAATGGCAATAATAATATTGATAATAACAATAATAATAAAGATAATAAAAGAAATAATAATGATAATAACACTAATAATAATGATAATAACAATAATAATAATGGTAATAACAAAAATAATAATGCTAATAAAAGAAATAATAATGATAATAACAATAAGAATAACGATAATAACAGAAATAGTAATGAGAATAACAATAATAATAATGGTAATAACTATAATAATAATGATAATAAAAGAAATAATAATGATAATAATAGAAATAGTAATGATAATAACAATAATAATAATGATAATAAAAGAAATAATAATGATAATAACAATACTAATAACGATAATAACATAAATAATAATGATAATAACAGAAATGATAATGATAATAACGGAAATAATAATGATAATGATATTAACTATAATAATAATGGTAATAACAATAATAATAACGATAATAATAATAATAATAATGGTAATAACAATAATAATAATGATAATAATAATAATAATAATGGTAATAACAATAATAATAACGATAATGACAGAAATAATAATAAGAATAACAATAATAATAATGGTAATAACAATAACAATAATGGTAATAACAATAATAATAATGGTAATAACAATAATAATAATGACATTATCGACAGTGTTGTGCCCCCCTCGAGGTACACTGCTGTATGTAGGATATGGTTCGGGAGCGTTAAAGAACTGGACTTCACCGGCTGACGAGTATCAACAAGAAAAGACTTTATTTGACAAGCGTGTAACTCAATATCTTACGAACTCCGCGCCTTGGCGGTGTATCGCCTTTTATATTATTCACAATTGGGGTTTTGATGAGGTTCGACGTACTTTTGGTGCTGACGATGGTGTCCTACTAATCGGAGCTGACGATGTCCATTCCGTAGTTATTTCATAATGACCTGAATATCGTCGCTATGTGCAACTCTTGTTGCAAACGGGATGCAACATCCCTCCCCCCTTGGAAGGAGCATGTTAGCTCTTGTGACGACATACGATATTATGTAGAGGGATTACAAACATACAGTCTTATAATTAAGTCTATCTTTACAGTGTGATAATAATGAACGGTTAATATATACATAAGGTTTATATTGTACATTGTTTATTGGATTCTTTTAGTTCTTCGATTCGTGGTTTTGGGGAGCTAGGGTTTCCGCTTGCTATTTGTATTATCGTTTTTTTGTTTTCTTGGTTAGTTTTGTTACGAATACTTAACCCTTTACATTTATAACTTATTATTATTACTATCACTATAAGTATTATTCCGCTCGCAGAACACGAGGAAATTAAACTAAAATGGTATTCTAACGGTACATTGATATTTTTTGAGTCTAATTCTGATCTTATTTGCTCTAGGTTTTTACTTACAAGACGCAGTTCTTCTGGATGGCTAATGATTTTTCGCAATGTGTTCTTTTTATTGTTGTTTATGTGAATTATATTTAGGTTTTGGGGTAGATCCGCTATTGATAAGTTTTGTGATGGTAAATAGTGTACTGTTTTCTCTGCATTGTAACTTGCGCTCGTTTCGATTCTAAAATCCGCTGCCGAGATGGAACATTTTCCGTTTGTCGTTATAATACCAGAATCTTGTATTGTTTTGGATTGTGTATGTGTGTCATTTTCGCATGAGATTGACAATTGTTCGATGGTCGGGGTGATGTAGATCCACGATCCGGGTTTGTTTAATTCAATCAGGATGGTGTGGTTTAATTTTATTATACGCGTATTACAATTTTGAGGATGTGGTACTAATCTCGTTAAAATTTGTATTTCGCATGGTCCGTTCGGGATAGCTTGGAAGATAGGACGGTGTAATTTACAGAAGTATGTCTTTTGCATTATTTTACATTTGTTGAGATCATTATTTCCTATGTGAACGTAATCTAAGGTGTTTGTGTCTAGTGCTACATGTGTTTCGGTTGGGTCAATATAAGCATAAATAGAAGAGTTGATTTTTGTCGGTACTGGATAAACTTTATTGATTTTGTAATGTTGTGTGTTTACCAGAGGGATTTGGAGGATAACCGTGATCGTTTGCGAGTTTGCATATGATGCTAGATCGGATAGTTCATACAAAGTATGAATATTATTTACAGTTGGTGTTACTGGAAAACTTAAACCTGGCGGAAGTTGCGGGATTGCTGTTTGTAGCCATTCTGAGATTTGTGCTGGTGATATTACTGTAGGGTTGAGAATACCCCTTTTTATATCTAATGTAAATTCTAAAAGGTCCTTCGCATCTTCCGCTAAGTTTCTTATTATATTCCCAAGAATAATGGCATTTTCGTCTATAGCGGTTGTGACGTGTTGTCTGTCTGTCTCTGTCTGTAACAGTTGTTTCAGTGTGTTTGTGCTACTGAATAATATTCTTTCGTTTTGGTTTATATTTTCTACCGATTCGTTGAATAATTTAATATTCGCGTTAATGACTTGTGTTTGTTCAGTTGCGGAGGTTCTGAGAGCAGTTCCTTCTTGTTTAAGTAGTTGTATTTGTCGTTCAATTGTCGTTCTGTCTTTTGCGTCCATAGTACCGAATAGGGTTTTAGCAAGGTAACCAATGCCGTTTATGAGTCCTCGGCGGGAACGCGTATTGCCTGTGATTTGTTCAACGTACTTTAGGTTTAAAGAAATGCGTTCTAGTTCTTTTTGATGTGTCGTAGAAGATTGTTTACAGAATGTGTGTAGTTTATGGTATTCGTTATATAGGCAGCTTTTTGTTGCTGCTGTTAAAGCGTTTTGTAGACGAATTTGGCGTGTAGTTAATGATCTCGTATTTATATGTAGAGCTAATTTCCAGATGTTACCGTATATTTGTAGTTTGCCTAGTTCTTCGAAATATATTCCCGGGTTGTGTAAGAATTTGTTGATCGTACATGGTTCCGTTGTTGAGCCGATGCTTGTTATGACAAGGGCCAAACTCGATACCCTGTAAGAGAAGGTGCCCTTGATTGGAAGTGACTTATTTCGCTCCTACATGATTATAGCTTGTTGTTTTTTTTTTTTTTTTTTTTTTTTTTTTAAGAAAAGGAAATATGATTTACTAGATACCGATAAGGATGTGTTATCTATAGTTTATTCTATTACTTGTTAGTTTATAAAATGTTTCAGACGGTTGGTGTGTATACGTAGTGTTCGTCTTCCCTTTTTGATTGTATAATTTTCCTTATCGTGTTTCTGTAAAACTGTGTATGGTCCTATCCAATTTGGTGTTAATTTTTTCGTTCGTCCTTGTCGAAGCGTTTTGTCATGTAATAGTACTTGGTCCCCTGGTTTGAATATTTTTACTCTAGCCGACTTGTCGTAGTATTGTTTTGTTGTTATTTTACTGTTTTTTAAGGTCTCCTTAGCTATTAGATTTGTCGAGCGTATTCGTTGTTTTACTTCGTTCGCGTATTGGTCGTAGGTATAGTTTGGTTCAGGCGGTAAAGTAAGTGATGTTGGTAATTCGGCTTGTTTCCCGTATACTAATTCGTAGGGTGTGAATTTTGTAGCTGAATGCGGAGTTGTGTTGTAGGTGAACATGGCGTAGGGAAGCCATTCATCCCAATTCGTCTGGTCTTCATCAATAAAATTTTTTAGGTATTCTGCCAATGTCTTATGACTTCTTTCGAGCGCTCCGTTTGATTCTGGGTGGTACGCGGTGGTTTGGATTTTCTCTATTCTTAATAATTTGCACGTATCTTTAAAGATCTGACTTAAGAAGTTAGTCCCTTGATCAGTTAGTACTTTTCGCGGTATTCCATATTCGCAAATTATTTTTGTTACAAATTCCTTAGCGATTGTGTTTGCCTCTTGGTCCGGTATCGGTATAGCCTTACTAAATTTTGTTAATCCGTCTTGGAAAGTTAATATGTATTTATTCCTATCGTTAGTTTTAGGTAATGGGCCTACAATATCTAATGCACATTTTTCGAAGGGTATAGCTGGGGTGTCCGTTATTATCATTGGTGCCTTAGATGTTTTATACAGTTTGTTCTTTTGACATTTTACGCATTTGCCGATATAATTTTCTACGTCCTGTTTAATTCCTGGCCACGAATGTTTTAATAGTATACGTTTAAGCGTACGATTTATTCCCTGGTGTCCACCTAAAGGAGCGTCATGGTATTCGTAAAGTATTCGTTTCTTGTCTTCTTCAGTATAGGTGTCTGGTTCAGTTTCGTCATCTGTTCCGGAGTGAGATGAGAGTTTTGTGTCTGTTCGGTCAGTGTCGGAGCTGGCGTCAGCATTATTGTTGACCGTTTGGTTACTGTCTGTTGGTGTTTTCCGCGGCCTACCTCTACCGCGTTTGACGACGAACATCCTACTCAACGCGTCAGCATTTTGGTTAGACTTTCCGTCCTTGTATCGAATTTCGTAATTATACTCCTCTAATTTTAAACGCCATCTCATTAATCGCGAACCTGGTTCCTTCACGCTAAATAGCCACGTTAAGGGTTTGTGATCAGTAACAATAGTGAATTTTGTTCCGTAAAGATACGGTCTGAAATGTTGAGTTGCCCAAACAATTGCCAAAAGTTCCTTTTCAGTTGTACTGTAATTGATTTCTGCGCTATTGAGAACTCTACTCGCGTAAGCGACTGGTAGGTCTTTTCCATTATGATCCTGAGATAAAATTGCTCCTATTGCCTTTCCCGAAGCGTCCGTCGTTAATGTAAACTGTTTTGAAAAATCAGGATATTGTAATAGAGGTGCTGATGTTAATTTTCCTTTTAATATGTCAAATGCTTCTTGTTCTTGCGCGGTCCACCTAAATTCTACGTCCTTCTTTAATAGTTGCGTTAATGGTTTAGCTATCTTTGAAAAATTTTCTATAAATTTCCGATAATAACTAGCTAACCCTAGGAAGGATTGAATATCTTTAGCCTTTTTTGGAGTTGGAAAATTTTGAACAGCAACTAATTTTGATGGATCCGGTTTGATCCCTTCTTCCGTAATTATATGACCTAAATAGAGAGTCTCTTTTCGCAAGAATTCACATTTACTTGGTTGCAATTTGAGTCCGCTGTCTCGCAATCGATAAAAAATTTGCTCTAATCGTTCTTGGTGTTCTTTCAGCGAACGGCCATGAACTACAATATCATCTATATATACAAAACATTTTAACCCTCTTAAGCCACCTAATATAGTTTCCATAGCCCTTTGAAATGTAGGAGGAGCGCCTTTGAGTCCGAACGGCATTCTTTTGAATTCAAAATGCCCGTGTTGTGTTGAAAACGCGGTTTTTTCACAATCCTCTGGTTCCATTTCGATTTGATGGAATCCCGTTTTTAAATCTAAAGTGGAAAAATACTTGGCTCCTCCTAATTGATCTAGTATATCCGTAATGTTAGGGAGTGGAAAAGAATCTCCCGCAGTTATATCATTTAGTTTACGAAAGTCTACTACAACCCTAAATTTTGGTTTTCCAGTTGCATCAGACTTTTTAGGTACTACTAACAGTGGAGCGTTCCATTCGCTAGTGCTTGGACCTATTATTCCTTGCTCGATCATATCCTGTACTTGCTTGTCGATTTCGTCCTTGTGTATTTGTGGTAGGCGATACGGTTTAATGTTTACGGGTTTCGCGTCTGGTAACAGTCGTATTTTGTGTCGTACAATGTCCGTGTGTCCTAGTTCGTCCCCATCCAAATAAAATACTTCATTATGTTTTTCGCATAGCTCTAGTAAATTAGTTTTTTCTTCCTCATTTAAATGTTCCGTCCTTATGTTATCGCGTAACGTCTTCATTCTATCTATTCCGGTTAGGTGTCGTATAGCGTAGAGTTCTCGCGTTTCTTTCATATTGTCTTGGTCATGGTCTTGTGTCATCAGTTCGGTGTCCAAGTCAACCGGCGGTAATCGAATCTGTACTAATTGTTCGGTCATATTTATGACTGGGATAAGACATTTTCCATTTTTGGCTTCCGTTAAACAATTTCCCATATACACGCCTGCTTGAAGCATCTTCTTTTCTACTAATCCCTCACCGTTATCATTTGCTCGAACCCGTATTATTGTCTCTGCACGTGGCGGTAAATTAAATTCTTCGTCATATAATAATGGCCATTTAACTCCTAATATTTCTACATGTTGTCCTGGTCTGATTATTGCTTTATAATTTGTAACGAAATCGTATCCTAAAATTCCGTCCGTCTGAATGGGAAAATCATCTTCAACTACACGGCACGGGTGAGTTACAACTTTGTCGCCTACTTTTATATTGAGCTCGATTTTGCAAATAGTCGGAATTTCAGTACGTCCTATTCCTCTCAGTGTAATGACCTCGTTGATCGCGGGTACCTTCCCTACAATCTTACCGTATTTAAGTAAAGTTAGATCCGCTCCTGTGTCCACTAGCATTCGCGCTTCTACATTTTTTATTTCCCTAGCTTGTATTTTAACAATGTTTTTGGGCCTAGCTGCTCCCTCGGTGCAATTTATTCTATACGAGTCTATCGTTCTTTCGTTCAGACCTGGCTGTCTGATATTATCAGTGTTTGTGTTTAAACGTGGTCTGGATTCTCTATTTGATCCTACTTCTTGCCGATAGCTTGAATTATTTCCGCCGTTATCCCTGATTAAAGTTCTACAATCTCGTTGAACATGTCCCGGTTTCTTGCAATAATTGCAGATTATTGAAGTGTGACGCACCTCTCGTTTAACACCAAAACTATGGCGAGTAGACGGGAGATGGCCAGATGGTACTGTCATCCGTGGCATGCTCAATCGCGCGTAACAATTCTTAGCGAGATGCCCTAGTCGATGGCATCTTTCGCAATTCTGTACATTGGAGCTAAATCGGTTTCTATTTGGTCCGGAATTATTCGGGTTTTTGTAATCACTATATTTTCCAAAATTTCGAGTTGAGGTTAAACCTAGCGATTGTTCTTCTTCTATGGCCGCTGTTATGGCAGTTTTAAGATTATCATACTGCCTTGACCGTATGATGATCCTTAACTTTTCATTCAACCCAATAGTAAAAATATTGAGAGCTTGTTCGTTAACTGACTCTGCTAACGCGAGATTTACGGCATTCGTATTCCTTGGCTTTAACGTTATTTGTGTTAATTCGGTCTTTAGTTTTTCTAATCTCGTTGCGTAGTCCCTAACACTTTCTCCGTCCCTTTGTCGACACGCGTTAAATTCTGTCTGCACAGTACACAGTGATCGTTTTTCAGTAAATAAAGTGGTTAAAGTTGTCTGTAATGATTCGAAACTGTCTATGTCTCTATATTCAAATTCTATTGCTGCTTTGTCCTTTAGTTTGGTCCCTAAAATTGCGCGCAGTAAAAGTGGGTGTTCGCGTTCTGATACCAACTCTTTTGCAATCGTAAATGATCTAATAAACGACGCAAGTTCGATTGCCGATTCTCCTCCAAATTCCTTTACAAGGGAAAGTGCGGTTATAACGGGGGTTGTCATTTCTACAGTTTCTAATAATGTGAAGTCGTGGAGATCAATAAGGAATTCTCGTTGTATGGTTATGTGTTCTAGCTCGCTGTCGCTTGATGAATCGCTTTCTATACTAAAATGAGGTGCGCGTAAACGTCGTCTAATTGATGCTGTTGGATCGGAAAGGGGAGTGTTGACTTCTTCAGTGTGTGTTAAAAGATTGTCGAATATGGAGTCGCAAGATTTAGATATGGCCCTACAGTGTGGCAATCTAAATTTTTCTATGTAACCACTGTTTCCCGACATACAAGATTCTGGTTTACAAAAAATAGTTACTCGAGATTATACTACTTACAATATTAGTTGCGCTTGCATATCGTTGCTTTTCTGCAGTTGGTTGTCTTTTCCAAATGGCTAACGGTCCTCGGACTGCAATCAGCTGTTTTCTCGTTCTGCCGTACGCTCCTGCTGCTTTTGACGGTGGTTGATCCGGGTAGTCGGTCTCCTCAGATGATCGGCTCCTGGATTTCTCCAATTTGACAGTAGCCCACGGGTCGGAGTGCTTCGTATCGCGACGATCTGTCCAGGCTGGTTGACGTCTCCACGGAGAACGCTTTGTGCAGCTTCTTGATGCCCTTTACTGGGTCCGGACGACTTTCGCGATTCTTTGTGGAATTACAATTGTGTGTTGTAATTCCAGCGGCGCACTATAGCTCACCGTGTCGCACTATCACGTCAAATTACAACCGTAGAAAGTAGACTATCCCACCGCTGCCACCAAATTTGTTGTGCCCCCCTCGAGGTACACTGCTGTATGTAGGATATGGTTCGGGAGCGTTAAAGAACTGGACTTCACCGGCTGACGAGTATCAACAAGAAAAGACTTTATTTGACAAGCGTGTAACTCAATATCTTACGAACTCCGCGCCTTGGCGGTGTATCGCCTTTTATATTATTCACAATTGGGGTTTTGATGAGGTTCGACATACTTTTGGTGCTGACGATGGTGTCCTACTAATCGGAGCTGACGATGTCCATTCCGTAGTTATTTCATAATGACCTGAATATCGTCGCTATGTGCAACTCTTGTTGCAAACGGGATGCAACAACAGTAATAATGATAATAACGGTAAAAATAATGATAAAAAGAACTATAATCATGATATTAACTATAATAATAATAATAATAATAACACTAATAATAATGATAATAACAGTAATAATAATAATAATAATAATAACAATAATAATAATGATAATAACAGAAATAATAATCATAATAACAATAATAATAATGGTAATAACAACAATAATAATGATAATAAAAGCAATAATAATGATAATAATAGGAATAATAAGGGTAATGGCAATAACAATATTGATAATAACAGAAATAATAATGATAATAACAATACTAATAATGATAATAACAGAAATAATAATGATAATGATATTAACTATAATAATAATGGTAATAACAATAATAATAATGATAATAATAATAATAATAATGGTAATAACAATAATAATAACGATAATGACAGAAATAATAATAAGTATAACAATAATAATAATGGTAATAACAATAATAATAATGACATTATCGACAGTAATAATGATAATAACATTAATTATAATGATAATAACAATAAGGGTAATGATAATAACAGAAACAATAATGATAATAACAATAATAATAATGGTAATAACAATAATAATAATGATAATAACAATAATGATAATGGTGATATCAATAATAGTAATGGTAATGACAATAATAATAATGATAATAACAATAATAATAACGATAATAACAGAAATAATAATGATAATAACAGAAATAATAATGATAATAAAAGAAATAATAATGATAATAACAATACTAATAACGATAATAACAGAAATAATAATGATAATAACAGTAATGATAATGATAATAACAATAACAACAATAATAATAATAATAATAACAGAAATAATAATGATAATAACAATACTAACAATGATAATAACAGAAATAATAATGATAATAACAGTAGTAATAATGATAATAACACTAATAATAATGATAATAACAATAATAACAATAATAATAATAATAACAGAGATAATAATGATAATAACAGAAATAATAACGATAATAATAGAAATAATAATGATAATCACAATAATAATAACGGTAATAACAGAAATATTAATGATAATAACAGTAATAATAATAATAATAACAATAATAAGAATGATAATAACAATACTAATAATGATAATAACAGAAATAATAATGATAATAACAATAATAGTAATGGTAATAACTATAATAATAATGATAATAATAATAATAATAACGATAATCACAGAAATAATAATGATAATAACAATAATCATAATGGTAATAACTAAAATAATAATGATAATAAGAGAAATAATAATGATAATAATAGAAATAATAATGGTAATGGCAATAATAATATTGATAATAACAATAATAATAAAGATAATAAAAGAAATAATAATGATAATAACAGAAATAATAATGATAATAACAATAGTAATAATTGTAAGAACAATAATAATAATGATAATACCAGAAATAATAGTGATAATAACAATACTAAGAATGATAATAACAGAAACAATAATGATAAAAACAATAATAATAATGGTAATAACAATAATAATAATGATAATAACAATATTAATAATGGTAATGACAATAATAATAATGATAATAACAGTAGTAATAATGATAATAACACTAATAATAATGATAATAACAATAATAACAATAATAATAATAATAATAACAGAGATAATAATGATAATAACAGAAATAATAACGATAATAATAGAAATAATAATGATAATAACAATAATAATAATGATAATAACAACAATAATGATGATAATAACAGTAATAATAATAATAATAACAATAATAAGAATGATAAAAACAATAATAGTAATGGTAATGACAATAATAATAATGATAATAACAATAATAATAATGATAATAACAACAATAATGATGACAATAACAGTAATAATAATAATATAACAATAATAAGAATGATAAAAACAATAATAATAATGATAATAACAATAATAGTAATGGTAATAACAATAATAATAACGATAATAACAGAAATAATAATGATAATAACAATAATAATAATGGTAATAACAAAAATAATAATGCTAGTAAAAGAAATAATAATGATAATAATAGAAGTAATAATGATAATAACAATAATAATAATGATAATAACAACAATAATGATGATAATAACAGTAATAATAATAATAATAACAATAATAAGAATGATAATAACAATAATAGTAACGGTAATGACAATAATAATAATGATAATAATAATATTAATAACGATAATAACAGAAATAATAATGTTAATAACAGTAATAATAATAATAATAACAATAATAAGAATGATAAAAACAATAATAATAATGATAATAACAATAATAGTAATGGTAATAACAATAATAATAACGATAATAACAGAAATAATAATGATAATAACAATAATAATAATGGTAATAACAAAAATAATAATGCTAGTAAAAGAAATAATAATGATAATAACAATAATAATAACGATAATAACAGAAATAGTAATGAGAATAACTATAATAATAATGGTAATAACTATAATAATAATGATAATAATAGAAATAATAATGATAGTAACAATAATAATAATGATAATAACAACAATAATGATGATAATAACAGTAATAATAATAATAATAACAATAATAAGAATGATAATAACAATAATAGTAACGGTAATGACAATAATAATAATGATAATAATAATACTAATAACGATAATAACAGAAATAATAATGATAATAACAGTAATAATAATAATAATAACAATAATAAGACTGATAATAACAATAATAATAATGGTAATGACAATAATAATAGTAATAATAACAGTAGTAATAATGATAATAACACTAATAATAATGATAATAACAATAACAACAATAATAATAATAATAATAACAGAAATAATAATGGTAATAACAATAATAATAATGGTAATAACAATAATAATAATAGTGTTAACAATAACAATAATGACATTATCGACAGTAATAATGATAATAACGGTAATAATAATGATAGAAAGAACTATAATCATGATATTAACTATAATAATAATAATAATAATAACACTAATAATAATGATAATAACAGTAATAATAATAATAATAATAATAATAACAATAATAATAACGATAATAACAGAAATAATAATGATAATGATATTAACCATAATAATAATGGTAATAACAATAATAATAACGATAATGACAGAAATAATAATAAGAATAACAATAATAATAATGGTAATAACAATAACAATAATGGTAATAACAATAATAATAATGGTAATAACAATAATAATAATGACATTATCGACAGTAATAATGATAATAACGGTAATAATAATGATAGAAAGAACTATAATCATGATATTAACTATAATAATAATAATAATAATAACACTAATAATAATGATAATAACAGTAATAATAATAATAATAATAATAATAACAATAATAATAATGATAATAACAGAAATAATAATGATAATAACAATAATAATAATGGTAATAACAAAAATAATAATGCTAATAAACAAATAATAATGATAATAACAATACTAATAACGATAATAACAGAAATAATAACGATAATAACATAAATAATAATGATAATAACAGTAATGATAATGATAATAATAGAAATAATAATGATAATGATAGAAATAGTAATAAGAATAACAATAATAATAATGGTAATAACAATGATACTAATGGCATTATCGCCTTAATAATGATAATAACAGTAATGATAATGATAATAGCAATACTAATAAAGATAATAACAGTAATAATAATGATAATAACACTAATAATAATGATAATGACAATAACAACAATAATAATAATAATAATAACAGAAATAATAATGATAATAACAATACTAATAATGATAATAACAATAATAATAATGGTAGTAACAACAATAATAATGATAATCACAGAAATAATAATGATAATAACAATAATCATAATGGCAATAACTACAATAATAATAAAGATAATAAAAGAAATAATAATAAGAATAACAATAATAATAATGGTAATAACAATGATACTAATGGCATTATCGCCATAATAATGATAATAACAGTAATGATAATGATAATAGCAATACTAATAAAGATAATAACAGTAATAATAATAATGACATTAACGACAATAATAATGATAATAGCAACAATAATGATGATAATAACAGTAATAATAATGATAATAACAGTAATAATAATGATAATAACACTAATAATAATGATAATAGCAGAAATAATAATGGTAATGACAATAATAATAATGTTAATCAGAATAATAGCAATGGTAATAACAATAATAATAACGATAATAACAGAAATAATAATGATAATAACAATAATAATAATGGTAATAACAATAATAATAATGATAATAACAGAAATAATAATGATAATAATAATAATAATAACAGAAGTAATAACGATAATAACAGAAATAGTAATGATAAAACTATAATAATAATGGTGATAACAATAATAATAATGATAATAACATATATAATAATGATAATAACAATAATAATAACGATAATAACATAAATAATAATGATAATAACAATAATAATAATGCTAATAACAAAACTAATAATGATAATAACAGAAATAATAACGATAATAACAGAAATAGTAATGATAAAACTATAATAATAATGGTGATAACAATAATAATAGTGATAATAACATATATAATAATGATAATAACAATAATAATAACGATAATATCATAAATAATAATGATAATAACAATAATAATAATGGTAATAATAACAATAATAATGATAATAACAGAAGTAATAATGATAATAACAATAATAGTAATGGTAATAACTATAATAATAATGATAATAAAAGAAATAATAATGATAATAAAAGAAATAATAATGATAATAACAGAAATAATAATGATAATGACAGAAATAATAATGATAATAACAATAGTAACAATGACAATAACAGAAATAATAATGATAATAAGAGAAATAATAATGATAATAACAATAATAATAATGGTAATAACTATAATAATAATGATAATAAAAGAAATAATAATGATAATAATAGAAATAATAATGGTAATGGCAATAATAATATTATTAATAACACAAATAATAATGCTAATAACAAAACTAATAATGATAATAACAATACTAATAACGATAATAACAGAAATAATAATGATAATAACAGTAATGATAATGATAATAACAGAAATAATAATGATAATGATATTAACTATAATAATAATGGTAATAACAATAATAATAATGATAATAATAATAATAATAATGGTAATAACAATAATAATAACGATAATGACAGAAATAATAATAAGAATAACAATAATAATAATGGTAATAACAATAACAATAATGGTAATAACAATAATAATAATGGTAATAACAATAATAATAATGGTAATAACAATAATAATAATGACATTATCGACAGTAATAATGATAATAACGGTAATAATAATGATAGAAAGAACTATAATCATGATATTAACTATAATAATAATAATAATAATAACACTAATAATAATGATAATAACAGTAATAATAATAATAATAATAATAACAATAATAATAATGATAATAATAGAAATAATAATGATAGTAACAATAATAATAATGATAATAACAACAATAATGATGATAATAACAGTAATAATAATAATAATAACAATAATAAGAATGATAATAACAATAATAGTAACGGTAATGACAATAATAATAATGATAATAATAATACTAATAACGATAATAACAGAAATAATAATGTTAATAACAGTAATAATAATAATAATAACAATAATAAGAATGATAATAACAATAATAATAATGGTAATGACAATAATAATAGTAATAATAACAATAATAATGACGATAATAACAGAAATAATAATGATAATAACAGTAATAATAATAATAATAACAATAATAAGAATGATAATAACAATAATAATAATGGTAATGACAATAATAATAGTAATAATAACAGTAGTAATAATGATAATAACACTAATAATAATGATAATAACAATAACAACAATAATAATAATAATAATAACAGAAATAATAATGGTAATAACAATAATAATAATGGTAATAACAATAATAATAATAGTGTTAACAATAACAATAATGACATTATCGACAGTAATAATGATAATAACGGTAATAATAATGATAGAAAGAACTATAAT
The DNA here is from genome assembly GCA_947623535.1 of Coelioxys conoideus. Taxonomy (NCBI): domain Eukaryota; kingdom Metazoa; phylum Arthropoda; class Insecta; order Hymenoptera; family Megachilidae; genus Coelioxys; species Coelioxys conoideus. The sequence continues at coordinate 487,331 of CANQJN010000037.1, read as the reverse complement.
CATGATATTAACTATAATAATAATAATAATAATAACACTAATAATAATGATAATAACAGTAATAATAATAATAATAATAATAATAACAATAATAATAACGATAATAACAGAAATAATAATGATAATGATATTAACCATAATAATAATGGTAATAACAATAATAATAACGATAATGACAGAAATAATAATAAGAATAACAATAATAATAATGGTAATAACAATAACAATAATGGTAATAACAATAATAATAATGGTAATAACAATAATAATAATGACATTATCGACAGTAATAATGATAATAACGGTAATAATAATGATAGAAAGAACTATAATCATGATATTAACTATAATAATAATAATAATAATAACACTAATAATAATGATAATAACAGTAATAATAATAATAATAATAATAATAACAATAATAATAATGATAATAACAGAAATAATAATGATAATAACAATAATAATAATGGTAATAACAAAAATAATAATGCTAATAAACAAATAATAATGATAATAACAATACTAATAACGATAATAACAGAAATAATAACGATAATAACATAAATAATAATGATAATAACAGTAATGATAATGATAATAATAGAAATAATAATGATAATGATAGAAATAGTAATAAGAATAACAATAATAATAATGGTAATAACAATGATACTAATGGCATTATCGCCTTAATAATGATAATAACAGTAATGATAATGATAATAGCAATACTAATAAAGATAATAACAGTAATAATAATGATAATAACACTAATAATAATGATAATGACAGAAATAATAATCGTATTAACAATAATAATAATGGTAATAACAATAATAATAATGGTAATCACTATAATAATAATGATAATAACAGTAATAATAATGATAATAACAGTAATAATAATGATAATAACAGTAATAATAACGATAATAATAGAAATAATAATGATAATAACAATAATAATAATGATAATAACAACAATAATGATGATAATAACAGTAATAATAATAATAATAATAATAATAAGAATGATAATAACAATAATTGTAATGGTAATGACAATAATAATAATGATAATAACAATAATAATAATGGTAGTGACAATAATAATAGTAATATAACAATAATAATGACGATAATAACAGAAATAATAATGATAATAACAGTAATAATAATAATAATAACAATAATAAGAATGATAATAACAATAATAATAATGGTAATGACAATAATAATAGTAATAATAACAGTAGTAATAATGATAATAACACTAATAATAATGATAATAACAATAACAACAATAATAATAATAATAATAACAGAAATAATAATGATAATAACAATACTAATAATGATAATAACAATAATAATAATGGTAGTAACAACAATAATAATGATAATCACAGAAATAATAATGATAATAACAATAATCATAATGGCAATAACTACAATAATAATAAAGATAATAAAAGAAATAATAATAAGAATAACAATAATAATAATGGTAATAACAATGATACTAATGGCATTATCGCCATAATAATGATAATAACAGTAATGATAATGATAATAGCAATACTAATAAAGATAATAACAGTAATAATAATAATGACATTAACGACAATAATAATGATAATAGCAACAATAATGATGATAATAACAGTAATAATAATGATAATAACAGTAATAATAATGATAATAACACTAATAATAATGATAATAGCAGAAATAATAATGGTAATGACAATAATAATAATGTTAATCAGAATAATAGCAATGGTAATAATAATAATAATAACGATAATAACAGAAATAATAATGATAATAACAATAATAATAATGGTAATAACAATAATAATAATGATAATAACAGAAATAATAATGATAATAATAATAATAATAACAGAAGTAATAACGATAATAACAGAAATAGTAATGATAAAACTATAATAATAATGGTGATAACAATAATAATAATGATAATAACATATATAATAATGATAATAACAATAATAATAACGATAATAACATAAATAATAATGATAATAACAATAATAATAATGCTAATAACAAAACTAATAATGATAATAACAGAAATAATAACGATAATAACAGAAATAGTAATGATAAAACTATAATAATAATGGTGATAACAATAATAATAGTGATAATAACATATATAATAATGATAATAACAATAATAATAACGATAATAACATAAATAATAATGATAATAACAATAATAATAATGGTAATAATAACAATAATAATGATAATAACCGAAGTTATAATGATAATAACAATAATAATAATGGTAATAACTATAAGAATAATGATAATACCAGAAATAATAGTGATAATAACAATACTAAGAATGATAATAACGGAAACAATAATGATAATAACAATAATAATAATGGTAATAGCAATACTAATAATGATAATAACAGAAATAATAACGATAATAATAGAAATAATAATGATAATGACAATAATAATAATGATAATAACAATAATAATAACGATAATAACAGAAATAATAATGATAATAAGAGAAATAATAATGATAATAACAATAATAATAATGGTAATAACTATAATAATAATGATAATAAAAGAAATAATAATGATAATAATAGAAATAATAATGGTAATGGCAATAATAATATTGTTAATAACAGAAATAATAATGATAATAACAATACTAATAACGATAATAACAGAAATAATATCGATAATAACATAAATAACAATGATAATAACAATAATAATAATGGTAATAACAATAATAGTAATGGTAATGACAATAATAATAATGATAATAACAATAATAATAACGATAATAACAGAAATAATAATGATAATAACGGTAATAATAATGATAAAAAGAACTATAATCATGATATTAACTATAATAATAATAATAATAATAACACTAATAATAATGATAATAACAGTAATAATAATAATAATAATAATAACAATAATAATAATGATAATAACAGAAATAATAATGATAATAACAATAATAATAATGGTAATAACAACAATAATAATGATAATAAAAGAAATAATAATGATAATAATAGGAATAATAAGGGTAATGGCAATAACAATATTGATAATAACAGAAATAATAATGATAATTACAATAGTAATAATTGTAATAACAATAATAATAATGATAATCCCAGAAATAATAGTGATAATAACAATACTAAGAATGATAATAACAGAAACAATAATGATAATAACAATAATAATAATGGTAATAACAATAATAATAATGATAATAACAATAATAATAATGGTGATAACAATAACAGTAATGGTAATGACAATAATAATAATGATAATAACAATAATAATAACGATAATTACAGAAATAATAATGATAATAACAGAAATAATAATGATAATAACAATAATAATAATGATAATAAAAGAAATAATAATGATAATAACAATACTAATAACGATAATAACAGAAATAATAATGATAATAACAGTAATGATAATGATAATAACAGAAATAATAATGATAATAACAATAATAATAATAATAATAACAGAAATAATAATGATAATAACAATAATAATAATGATAATAACAGAAATAATAATGATAATGATATTAACCATAATAATAATGGTAATAACAATAATAATAATGATAATAACAACAATAATGATGATAATAACAGTAATAATAATAATAATAACAATAATAAGAATGATAATAACAATAATAGTAATAGTAATGACAATAATAATAATGATAATAACAGAAATAATAATGATAATGATATTAACCATAATAATAATGGTAATAACAATAATAATAATGATAATAACAACAATAATGATGATAATAACAGTAATAATAATAATAATAACAATAATAAGAATGATAATAACAATAATAGTAATGGTAATGACAATAATAATAATGATAATAACAATAATAAGAACGATAATAACAGAAATAATAATGATAATAACAATAATAATAATGATAATAAAAGAAATAATAATGATAATAACAATACTAATAACGATAATAACAGAAATAACAATGATAATAACAGTAATGATAATGATAATAACAGAAATAATAATGATAATGACAGAAATAATAATGATAATAACAATAGTAATAATTGTAATAACAATAGTAATAATTGTAATAACAATAATAATAATTGTAATAACAATAATAATAATGATAATCCCAGAAATAATAGTGATAATAACAATACTAAGAATGATAATAACAGAAACAATAATGATAATAACAATAATAATAATAGTAATAACAATAATAAGAATGATAATAACAATAATAGTAATGGTAATGACAATAATAATAATGATAATAACAATAATAATAACGATAATAACAGAAATAATAATGATAATAACAGAAATAATAATGATAATAACAATAATAATAATGATAATAAAAGAAATAATAGTGATAATAACAATACTAATAACGATAATAACAGAAATAATAATGATAATAACAGTAATGATAATGATAATAACAGAAATAATAATGATAATAAGAGTAATGATAATGATAATAACAGAAATAATAATGATAATAACAATAATAATAATGGTAATAACAATAATAATAACGATAATAGAAATAATAATAATGGTAATGACAATAATAATAATGATAATAACAGTAGTAATAATGATAATAACACTAATAATAATGATAATAACAATAATAACAATAATAATAATATCAATAACAGAGATAATAACGATAATAACAGAAATAATAATGATAATAACAGAAATAATAATGATAATAACAATAATAATAATGATAATAAAAGAAATAATAATGATAATAACAATACTAATAACGATAATAACAGAAATAACAATGATAATAACAGTAATGATAATGATAATAACAGAAATAATAATGATAATGACAGAAATAATAATGATAATAACAATAGTAATAATTGTAATAACAATAATAATAATGATAATCCCAGAAATAATAGTGATAATAACAATACTAAGAATGATAATAACAGAAACAATAATGATAATAACAATAATAATAATAGTAATAACAATAATAATAGAAATAATAATGATAATAACAATAATAATAATGATAATACCAACAATAATGATGATAATAACAGTAATAATAATAATAATAACAGAAATAATAATGATAATAACAATAGTAATAATTGTAATAACAATAATAATAATGATAATCCCAGAAATAATAGTGATAATAACAATACTAAGAATGATAATAACAGAAACAATAATGATAATAACAATAATAATAATAGTAATAACAATAATAATAGAAATAATAATGATAATAACAATAATAATAATGATAATACCAACAATAATGATGATAATAACAGTAATAATAATAATAATAACAGAAATAATAATGATAATAACAATAATAGTAATGGTAATGACAATAATAATAATGATAATAACAATAATAATAATGGTAATAACTATAATAATAATGATAATAAAAGAAATAATAATGATAATAATAGAAATAATAATGGTAATGGCAATAATAATATTGATAATAACAGAATTAATAATGATAATAAGAATAATAATAATGATAATAAAAGAAATAATAATGATAATAACAATACTAATAACGATAATAACAGAAATAATAATGATAATAACAGTAATGATAATGATAATAACAGAAATAATAATGATAATAACAACAATAATAATGATAATAAAAGAAATAATAATGATAATAACAATACAAATAACGATAATAACAGAAATAATAATGATAATAACAGTAATGATAATGTTAATAACAGAAATAATAATGATAATGATATTAACTATAATAATAATGGTAATAACAATAATAATAATGATAATAATAATAATATTAATGGTAATAACAATAATAATAACGCTAATGACAGAAATAATAATAAGAATAACAATAATAATAATGGTAATAACAATAACAATAATGGTAATAACAATAATAATAATGGTAATAACAATAATAATAATGACATTATCGACAGTAATAATGATAATAACGGTAATAATAATGATAAAAAGAACTATAATCATGATATTAACTATAATAATAATAATAATAATAACACTTATAATAATGATAATAACAGTAATAATAATAATAATAATAATAATAACAATCATAATAATGATAATAACAGAAATAATAATGATAATAACAATAATAATAATGGTAATAACAACAATAATAATGATAATAAAAGAAATAATAATGATAATAATAGGAATAATAAGGGCAATGGCAATAACAATATTGATAATAACAGAAATAATAATGATAATTACAATAGTAATAATTGTAATAACAATAATAATAATGATAATCCCAGAAATAATAGTGATAATAACAATACTAAGAATGATAATAACAGAAACAATAATGATAATATCAATAATAATAATGGTAATAACAATAATAATAATGATAATAACAATAATAATAATGGTAATAACAATAATAGTAATGGTAATGACAATAATAATAATGATAATAACAGTAATAATAATGATAATAACAGTAATAATAATGATAATAACAGAAATAATAATGATAATAACAATAGTAATAATTGTAATAACAATAATAATAATGATAATCCCAGAAATAATAGTGATAATAACAATACTAAGAATGATAATAACAGAAACAATAATGATAATATCAATAATAATAATGGTAATAACAATAATAATAATGATAATAACAATAATAATAATGGTAATAACAATAATAGTAATGGTAATGACAATAATAATAATGGTAATAACAATAATAGTAATGGTAATGACAATAATAATAATGATAATAACAATAATAATAACGATAATAATAGAAATAATAATGATAATAACAGAAATAATAATGATAATAACAATAATAGTAATGGTAATGACAATAATAATAATGATAATAACAATAATAATAGCGATAATAACAGAAATAATAATGATAATAACAATAATAATAATGGTAACAACTATAATAATAATGATAATAAAAGAAATAATAATGATAATAATAGAAATAATAATGGTAATGGCAACAATAATATCGATAATAACAGAAATAATAATGATAATAACAATAATAATAATGGTAATAACAATAATAATAATGACATTATCGACAGTAATAATGATAATAACGGTAATAATAATGATAAAAAGAACTATAATCATGATATTAACTATAATAATAATAATAATAATAACACTTATAATAATGATAATAACAGTAATAATAATAATAATAATAATAATAATAACAATAATAATAATGATAATAACAGAAATAATAATGATAATAACAATAATAATAATGGTAATAACAACAATAATAATGATAATAAAAGAAATAATAATGATAATTACAATAGTAATAATTGTAATAACAATAATAATAATGATAATCCCAGAAATAATAGTGATAATAACAATACTAAGAATGATAATAACAGAAACAATAATGATAATAACAATAATAATAATGGTAATAACAATACTAATAATGACAATAACAGAAATAATAACTATAATAATAAAAATAATAATGATAATGACAATAATAATAATGATAATAACAATAATAATAACGATCATAACAGAAATAATAATGATAATAAGAGAAATAATAATGATAATGACAATAATAATAATGGTAATAACTATAATAATAATGATAATAAAAGAAATAATAATGATAATAATAGAAATAAAAATGGTAATGGCAATAATAATATTGTTAATAACAGAAATAATAATGCTAATAACAAAACTAATAATGATAATAACAATACTAATAACGATAATAACAGAAATAATAACGATAATAACAGAAATAATAATGATAATAACAGTAATGATAATGATAATAACAGAAATAATAATGATAATGATATTAACTATAATAATAATGGTAATAACAATAATAATAATGATAATAATAATAATAATAATGGTAACAACAATAATAGTAACGATAATGACAGAAATAATAATAAGAATAACAATAATAATAATGGTAATAACAATAACAATAATGGTAATAACAATAATAATAATGGTAGTAACAATAATAATAATGACATTATCGACAGTAATAATGATAATAACGGCACTAATAATGATAAAAAGAACTATAATCATGATATTAACTATAATAATAATAATAATAATAACACTAATAATAATGATAATAACAGTAATAATAATAATAATAATAATAACAATAATAATAATGATAATAACAGAAATAATAATGATAATAACAATAATAATAATGATAATAACACTAATAATAATGATAATAACAGTAGTAATAATGATAATAACACTAATAATAATGATAATAACAATAATAACACTAATAATAATAATAACAGAGATAAGAATGATAATAACAGAAATAATAACGATAATAATAGAAATAATAATGATAATAACAATAATAATAATGATAATAACAACAATAATGATGATAATAACAGTAATAATAATAATAATAACAATAATAGTAATGGTAATAACAATAATAAGAATGATAATAACAGAAATGGTAATGATGATGACAACAATAATAATAACGATAATAACAGCAATAATAATGATAATAACAATAATAATAAAGGTAATTACAACAATAATGATGATATTAACTATAAGAATAATGATAATAGCTATACTAATAAAGATAATAACAGTAATAATAATGATAATAGCAACAATAATGATGATAATAACAGTAATAATAATAATAATAATAACAATAATAAAAATAATAAGAATGATAATAACAATAATAATAATAGTGATAACAATAATAATAATGATAATAACATATATAATAATGATAGTAGCATAATAATAATAGTGTTAACAATTACAATAATGACAATAACTGAAATAATAATGATAATAACAATAATAATAATGGTAATAACAATAATAATAATGATAATAGCAACAATAATGATGATAATAACAGTAATAATAATGATAATAACAGTAATAATAATGATAATAACACTAATAATAATGATAATAACAGAAATAATAATGATAATAACAATAGTAATAATTGTAATAACAATAGTAATAATAGTAATAACAATAATAATAATGGCAATAACAATAGTAATAATGATAATAACAATAATAATAATGGTAATGACAATAATAATAATGATAATAACAGTAGTAATAATGATAATAACACTAATAATAATGATAATAACAATAATAACAATAATAATAATAATAATAACAGAGATAATAATGATAATAACAATAATAATAACGATAATAACAGAAATAATAATGATAATAAGAGAAATAATAATGATAATGACAATAATAATAATGGTAATAACTATAATAATAATGATAATAAAAGAAATAATAATGATAATAATAGAAATAAAAATGGTAATGGCAATAATAATATTGTTAATAACAGAAATAATAATGCTAATAACAAAACTAATAATGATAATAACAATACTAATAACGATAATAACAGAAATAATAACGATAATAACAGAAATAATAATGATAATAACAGTAATGATAATGATAATAACAGAAATAATAATGATAATGATATTAACTATAATAATTATGGTAATAACAATAATAATAATGATAATAATAATAATAATAATGGTAACAACAATAATAGTAACGATAATGACAGAAATAATAATAAGAATAACAATAATAATAATGGTAATAACAATAACAATAATGGTAATAACAATAATAATAATGGTAGTAACAATAATAATAATGACATTATCGACAGTAATAATGATAATAACGGTACTAATAATCATAAAAAGAACTATAATCATGATATTAACTATAATAATAATAATAATAATAACACTAATAATAATGATAATAACAGTAATAATAATAATAATAATAATAACAATAATAATAATGATAATAACAGAAATAATAATGATAAATACAATAATAATAATGATAATAACACTAATAATAATGATAATAACAGTAGTAATAATGATAATAACACTAATAATAATGATAATAACAATAATAACAATAATAATAATAATAACAGAGATAAGAATGATAATAACAGAAATAATAACGATAATAATAGAAATAATAATGATAATAACAATAATAATAATGATAATAACAACAATAATGATGATAATAACAGTAATAATAATAATAATAACAATGATAGTAATGGTAATAACAATAATAAGAATGATAATAACAGAAATGGTAATGATAATGACAACAATAATAATAACGATAATAACAGCAATAATAATGATAATAACAATAATAATAAAGGTAATTACAACAATAATGATGATATTAACTATAAGAATAATGATAATAGCAATACTAATAAAGATAATAACAGTAATAATAATGATAATAGCAACAATAATGATGATAATAACAGTAATAATAATAATAATAATAACAATAATAAAAATAATAAGAATGATAATAACAATAATAATAATAGTGATAACAATAATAATAATGATAATAACATATATAATAATGATAGTAGCATAATAATAATAGTGTTAACAATTACAATAATGACAATAACTGAAATAATAATGATAATAACAATAATAATAATGGTAATAACAATAATAATAATGATAATAGCAACAATAATGATGATAATAACAGTAATAATAATGATAATAACAGTAATAATAATGATAATAACACTAATAATAATGATAATAACAGAAATAATAATGATAATAACAATAGTAATAATTGTAATAACAATAGTAATAATAGTAATAACAATAATAATAATGGCAATAACAATAGTAATAATGATAATAACAATAATAATAATGGTAATGACAATAATAATAATGATAATAACAGTAGTAATAATGATAATAACACTAATAATAATTATAATAACAATAATAACAATAATAATAATAATAATAACAGAGATAATAATGATAATAACAATAATAATAACGATAATAACAGAAATAATAATGATAATAAGAGAAATAATAATGATAATGACAATAATAATAATGGTAATAACTATAATAATAATGATAATAAAAGAAATAATAATGATAATAATAGAAATAAAAATGGTAATGGCAATAATAATATTGTTAATAACAGAAATAATAATGCTAATAACAAAACTAATAATGATAATAACAATACTAATAACGATAATAACAGAAATAATAACGATAATAACAGAAATAATAATGATAATAACAGTAATGATAATGATAATAACAGAAATAATAATGATAATGATATTAACTATAATAATAATGGTAATAACAATAATAATAATGATAATAATAATAATAATAATGGTAACAACAATAATAGTAACGATAATGACAGAAATAATAATAAGAATAACAATAATAATAATGGTAATAACAATAACAATAATGGTAATAACAATAATAATAATGGTAGTAACAATAATAATAATGACATTATCGACAGTAATAATGATAATAACGGCACTAATAATGATAAAAAGAACTAGAATCATGATATTAACTATAATAATAATAATAATAATAACACTAATAATAATGATAATAACAGTAATAATAATAATAATAATAATAACAATAATAATAATGATAATAACAGAAATAATAATGATAATAACAATAATAATAATGATAATAACACTAATAATAATGATAATAACAGTAGTAATAATGATAATAACACTAGTAATAATGATAATAACAATAATAACACTAATAATAATAATAACAGAGATAAGAATGATAATAACAGAAATAATAACGATAATAATAGAAATAATAATGATAATAACAATAATAATAATGATAATAACAACAATAATGATGATAATAACAGTAATAATAATAATAATAACAATAATAGTAATGGTAATAACAATAATAAGAATGATAATAACAGAAATGGTAATGATGATGACAACAATAATAATAACGATAATAACAGCAATAATAATGATAATAACAATAATAATAAAGGTAATTACAACAATAATGATGATATTAACTATAAGAATAATGATAATAGCAATACTAATAAAGATAATAACAGTAATAATAATGATAATAGCAACAATAATGATGATAATAACAGTAATAATAATAATAATAATAACAATAATAAAAATAATAAGAATGATAATAACAATAATAATAATAGTGATAACAATAATAATAATGATAATAACATATATAATAATGATAGTAGCATAATAATAATAGTGTTAACAATTACAATAATGACAATAACTGAAATAATAATGATAATAACAATAATAATAATGGTAATAACAATAATAATAATGATAATAGCAACAATAATGATGATAATAACAGTAATAATAATGATAATAACAGTAATAATAATGATAATAACACTAATAATAATGATAATAACAGAAATAATAATGATAATAACAATAGTAATAATTGTAATAACAATAGTAATAATAGTAATAACAATAATAATAATGGCAATAACAATAGTAATAATGGTAATGACAATAATAATAATGATAATAACAGTAGTAATAATGATAATAACACTAATAATAATGATAATAACAATAATAACAATAATAATAATAATAATAACAGAGATAATAATGATAATAACAATAATAATAACGATAATAACAGAAATAATAATGATAATAAGAGAAATAATAATGATAATGACAATAATAATAATGGTAATAACTATAATAATAATGATAATAAAAGAAATAATAATGATAATAATAGAAATAAAAATGGTAATGGCAATAATAATATTGTTAATAACAGAAATAATAATGCTAATAACAAAACTAATAATGATAATAACAATACTAATAACGATAATAACAGAAATAATAACGATAATAACAGAAATAATAATGATAATAACAGTAATGATAATGATAATAACAGAAATAATAATGATAATGATATTAACTATAATAATTATGGTAATAACAATAATAATAATGATAATAATAATAATAATAATGGTAACAACAATAATAGTAACGATAATGACAGAAATAATAATAAGAATAACAATAATAATAATGGTAATAACAATAACAATAATGGTAATAACAATAATAATAATGGTAGTAACAATAATAATAATGACATTATCGACAGTAATAATGATAATAACGGTACTAATAATGATAAAAAGAACTATAATCATGATATTAACTATAATAATAATAATAATAATAACACTAATAATAATGATAATAACAGTAATAATAATAATAATAATAATAACAATAATAATAATGATAATAACAGAAATAATAATGATAAATACAATAATAATAATGATAATAACACTAATAATAATGATAATAACAGTAGTAATAATGATAATAACACTAATAATAATGATAATAACAATAATAACAATAATAATAATAATAACAGAGATAAGAATGATAATAACAGAAATAATAACGATAATAATAGAAATAATAATGATAATAACAATAATAATAATGATAATAACAACAATAATGATGATAATAACAGTAATAATAATAATAATAACAATAATAGTAATGGTAATAACAATAATAAGAATGATAATAACAGAAATGGTAATGATAATGACAACAATAATAATAACGATAATAACAGCAATAATAATGATAATAACAGTAATAATAATAATAATAATAATAACAATAATAATAATGATAATAACAGAAATAATAATGATAAATACAATAATAATAATGATAATAACACTAATAATAATGATAATAACAGTAGTAATAATGATAATAACACTAATAATAATGATAATAACAATAATAACAATAATAATAATAATAACAGAGATAAGAATGATAATAACAGAAATAATAACGATAATAATAGAAATAATAATGATAATAACAATAATAATAATGATAATAGCAACAATAATGATGATAATAACAGTAATAATAATGATAATAACAGTAATAATAATGATAATAACACTAATAATAATGATAATAACAGAAATAATAATGATAATAACAATAGTAATAATTGTAATAACAATAGTAATAATAGTAATAACAATAATAATAATGGCAATAACAATAGTAATAATGATAATAACAATAATAATAATGGTAATCACAATAATAATAATGATAATAACAGTAGTAATAATGATAATAACACTAATAATAATGATAATAACAATAATAACAATAATAATAATAATAATAACAGAGATAATAATGATAATAACAATAATAATAACGATAATAACAGAAATAATAATGATAATAAGAGAAATAATAATGATAATAACAATACTAATAACGATAATAACAGAAATAATAACGATAATAACAGAAATAATAATGATAATAACAGTAATGATAATGATAATAACAGAAATAATAATGATAATGATATTAACTATAATAATAATGGTAATAACAATAATAATAATGATAATAATAATAATAATAATGGTAACAACAATAATAGTAACGATAATGACAGAAATAATAATAAGAATAACAATAATAATAATGGTAATAACAATAACAATAATGGTAATAACAATAATAATAATGGTAGTAACAATAATAATAATGACATTATCGACAGTAATAATGATAATAACGGTACTAATAATGATAAAAAGAACTATAATCATGATATTAACTATAATAATAATAATAATAATAACACTAATAATAATGATAATAACAGTAATAATAATAATAATAATAATAACAATAATAATAATGATAATAACAGAAATAATAATGATAAATACAATAATAATAATGATAATAACACTAATAATAATGATAATAACAGTAGTAATAATGATAATAACACTAATAATAATGATAATAACAATAATAACAATAATAATAATAATAACAGAGATAAGAATGATAATAACAGAAATAATAACGATAATAATAGAAATAATAATGATAATAACAATAATAATAATGATAATAACAACAATAATGATGATAATAACAGTAATAATAATAATAATAACAATGATAGTAATGGTAATAACAATAATAAGAATGATAATAACAGAAATGGTAATGATAATGACAACAATAATAATAACGATAATAACAGCAATAATAATGATAATAACAATAATAATAAAGGTAATTACAACAATAATGATGATATTAACTATAAGAATAATGATAATAGCAATACTAATAAAGATAATAACAGTAATAATAATGATAATAGCAACAATAATGATGATAATAACAGTAATAATAATAATAATAATAACAATAATAAAAATAATAAGAATGATAATAACAATAATAATAATAGTGATAACAATAATAATAATGATAATAACATATATAATAATGATAGTAGCATAATAATAATAGTGTTAACAATTACAATAATGACAATAACTGAAATAATAATGATAATAACAATAATAATAATGGTAATAACAATAATAATAATGATAATAGCAACAATAATGATGATAATAACAGTAATAATAATGATAATAACAGTAATAATAATGATAATAACACTAATAATAATGATAATAACAGAAATAATAATGATAATAACAATAGTAATAATTGTAATAACAATAGTAATAATAGTAATAACAATAATAATAATGGCAATAACAATAGTAATAATGATAATAACAATAATAATAATGGTAATGACAATAATAATAATGATAATAACAGTAGTAATAATGATAATAACACTAATAATAATGATAATAACAATAATAACAATAATAATAATAATAATAACAGAGATAATAATGATAATAACAATAATAATAACGATAATAACAGAAATAATAATGATAATAAGAGAAATAATAATGATAATGACAATAATAATAATGGTAATAACTATAATAATAATGATAATAAAAGAAATAATAATGATAATAATAGAAATAAAAATGGTAATGGCAATAATAATATTGTTAATAACAGAAATAATAATGCTAATAACAAAACTAATAATGATAATAACAATACTAATAACGATAATAACAGAAATAATAACGATAATAACAGAAATAATAATGATAATAACAGTAATGATAATGATAATAACAGAAATAATAATGATAATGATATTAACTATAATAATAATGGTAATAACAATAATAATAATGATAATAATAATAATAATAATGGTAACAACAATAATAGTAACGATAATGACAGAAATAATAATAAGAATAACAATAATAATAATGGTAATAACAATAACAATAATGGTAATAACAATAATAATAATGGTAGTAACAATAATAATAATGACATTATCGACAGTAATAATGATAATAACGGCACTAATAATGATAAAAAGAACTATAATCATGATATTAACTATAATAATAATAATAATAATAACACTAATAATAATGATAATAACAGTAATAATAATAATAATAATAATAACAATAATAATAATGATAATAACAGAAATAATAATGATAATAACAATAATAATAATGATAATAACACTAATAATAATGATAATAACAGTAGTAATAATGATAATAACACTAGTAATAATGATAATAACAATAATAACACTAATAATAATAATAACAGAGATAAGAATGATAATAACAGAAATAATAACGATAATAATAGAAATAATAATGATAATAACAATAATAATAATGATAATAACAACAATAATGATGATAATAACAGTAATAATAATAATAATAACAATAATAGTAATGGTAATAACAATAATAAGAATGATAATAACAGAAATGGTAATGATGATGACAACAATAATAATAACGATAATAACAGCAATAATAATGATAATAACAATAATAATAAAGGTAATTACAACAATAATGATGATATTAACTATAAGAATAATGATAATAGCAATACTAATAAAGATAATAACAGTAATAATAATGATAATAGCAACAATAATGATGATAATAACAGTAATAATAATAATAATAATAACAATAATAAAAATAATAAGAATGATAATAACAATAATAATAATAGTGATAACAATAATAATAATGATAATAACATATATAATAATGATAGTAGCATAATAATAATAGTGTTAACAATTACAATAATGACAATAACTGAAATAATAATGATAATAACAATAATAATAATGGTAATAACAATAATAATAATGATAATAGCAACAATAATGATGATAATAACAGTAATAATAATGATAATAACAGTAATAATAATGATAATAACACTAATAATAATGATAATAACAGAAATAATAATGATAATAACAATAGTAATAATTGTAATAACAATAGTAATAATAGTAATAACAATAATAATAATGGCAATAACAATAGTAATAATGGTAATGACAATAATAATAATGATAATAACAGTAGTAATAATGATAATAACACTAATAATAATGATAATAACAATAATAACAATAATAATAATAATAATAACAGAGATAATAATGATAATAACAATAATAATAACGATAATAACAGAAATAATAATGATAATAAGAGAAATAATAATGATAATGACAATAATAATAATGGTAATAACTATAATAATAATGATAATAAAAGAAATAATAATGATAATAATAGAAATAAAAATGGTAATGGCAATAATAATATTGTTAATAACAGAAATAATAATGCTAATAACAAAACTAATAATGATAATAACAATACTAATAACGATAATAACAGAAATAATAACGATAATAACAGAAATAATAATGATAATAACAGTAATGATAATGATAATAACAGAAATAATAATGATAATGATATTAACTATAATAATTATGGTAATAACAATAATAATAATGATAATAATAATAATAATAATGGTAACAACAATAATAGTAACGATAATGACAGAAATAATAATAAGAATAACAATAATAATAATGGTAATAACAATAACAATAATGGTAATAACAATAATAATAATGGTAGTAACAATAATAATAATGACATTATCGACAGTAATAATGATAATAACGGTACTAATAATGATAAAAAGAACTATAATCATGATATTAACTATAATAATAATAATAATAATAACACTAATAATAATGATAATAACAGTAATAATAATAATAATAATAATAACAATAATAATAATGATAATAACAGAAATAATAATGATAAATACAATAATAATAATGATAATAACACTAATAATAATGATAATAACAGTAGTAATAATGATAATAACACTAATAATAATGATAATAACAATAATAACAATAATAATAATAATAACAGAGATAAGAATGATAATAACAGAAATAATAACGATAATAATAGAAATAATAATGATAATAACAATAATAATAATGATAATAACAACAATAATGATGATAATAACAGTAATAATAATAATAATAACAATAATAGTAATGGTAATAACAATAATAAGAATGATAATAACAGAAATGGTAATGATAATGACAACAATAATAATAACGATAATAACAGCAATAATAATGATAATAACAGTAATAATAATAATAATAATAATAACAATAATAATAATGATAATAACAGAAATAATAATGATAAATACAATAATAATAATGATAATAACACTAATAATAATGATAATAACAGTAGTAATAATGATAATAACACTAATAATAATGATAATAACAATAATAACAATAATAATAATAATAACAGAGATAAGAATGATAATAACAGAAATAATAACGATAATAATAGAAATAATAATGATAATAACAATAATAATAATGATAATAGCAACAATAATGATGATAATAACAGTAATAATAATGATAATAACAGTAATAATAATGATAATAACACTAATAATAATGATAATAACAGAAATAATAATGATAATAACAATAGTAATAATTGTAATAACAATAGTAATAATAGTAATAACAATAATAATAATGGCAATAACAATAGTAATAATGATAATAACAATAATAATAATGGTAATCACAATAATAATAATGATAATAACAGTAGTAATAATGATAATAACACTAATAATAATGATAATAACAATAATAACAATAATAATAATAATAATAACAGAGATAATAATGATAATAACAATAATAATAACGATAATAACAGAAATAATAATGATAATAAGAGAAATAATAATGATAATAACAATACTAATAACGATAATAACAGAAATAATAACGATAATAACAGAAATAATAATGATAATAACAGTAATGATAATGATAATAACAGAAATAATAATGATAATGATATTAACTATAATAATAATGGTAATAACAATAATAATAATGATAATAATAATAATAATAATGGTAACAACAATAATAGTAACGATAATGACAGAAATAATAATAAGAATAACAATAATAATAATGGTAATAACAATAACAATAATGGTAATAACAATAATAATAATGGTAGTAACAATAATAATAATGACATTATCGACAGTAATAATGATAATAACGGTACTAATATTGATAAAAAGAACTATAATCATGATATTAACTATAATAATAATAATAATAATAACACTAATAATAATGATAATAACAGTAATAATAATAATAATAATAATAACAATAATAATAATGATAATAACAGAAATAATAATGATAAATACAATAATAATAATGATAATAACACTAATAATAATGATAATAACAGTAGTAATAATGATAATAACACTAATAATAATGATAATAACAGTAGTAATAATGATAATAACACTAATAATAATGATAATAACAATAATAAAAATAATAATAATAATAACAGAGATAAGAATGATAATAACAGAAATAATAACGATAATAATAGAAATAATAATGATAATAACAATAATAATAATGATAATAACAACAATAATGATGATAATAACAGAAATAATAACGATAATAACAGAAATAGTAAGGATAAAACTATAATAATAATGGTGATAACAATAATAATAATGATAATAACATATATAATAATGATAATAACAATAATAATATTGGTAATAACTATAATAATAATGATAATAACAGTAATAATAATGATAATAACAGTAATAATAATGATAATAACAGAAATAATAATGATAATAACAATATTAATAATTATAATAACAATAATAATAATGATAATCCCAGAAATAATAGTGATAATAACAATACTAAGAATGATAATAACAATACTAATAACGATAATAACAGAAATAATAATGATAATAACAGTAATGATAATGATAATAGCAGAAATAATAATGATAATGATATTAACCATAATAATAATGGTAATAACAATAATAATAATGATAACAATAATAATAATAATGGTAACAACAATAATAGTAACGATAATGACAGAAATAATAATAAGGATAACAATAATAATAATGGTAATAACAATAACAATAATGGTAATAACAATAATAATAATGGTAGTAACAATAATAATAATGACATTATCGACAGTAATAATGATAATAACGGTACTAATAATGATAAAAAGAACTATAATCATGATATTAACTATAATAATAATAATAATAATAACACTAATAATAATGATAATAACAGTAATAATAATAACAATAATAATAATGATAATAACAGAAATAATAATGATAAATACAATAATAATAATGATAATAACACTAATAATAATGATAATAACAGTAGTAATAATGATAATAACACTAATAATAATGATAATAACAGTAGTAATAATGATAATAACACTAATAATAATGATAATAACAATAATAACAATAATAATAATAATAACAGAGATAAGAATGATAATAACAGAAATAATAACGATAATAATAGAAATAATAATGATAATAACAATAATAATAATGATAATAACAACAATAATGATGATAATAACAGAAATAATAACGATAATAACAGAAATAGTAAGGATAAAACTATAATAATAATGGTGATAACAATAATAATAATGATAATAACATATATAATAATGATAATAACAATAATAACATAAATAATAATGATAATAACAATAATAATAATGGTAATAATAACAATAATAATGATAATAACAGAAGTAATAATGATAATAACAATAATAATATTGGTAATAACTATAATAATAATGATAATAACAGTAATAATAATGATAATAACAGTAATAATAATGATAATAACAGAAATAATAATGATAATAACAATAGTAATAATTATAATAACAATAATAATAATGATAATCCCAGAAATAATAGTGATAATAACAATACTAAGAATGATAATAACAATACTAATAACGATAATAACAGAAATAATAATGATAATAACAGTAATGATAATGATAATAGCAGAAATAATAATGATAATGATATTATCCCATAATAATAATGGTAATAACAATAATAATAACGATAAGGACGGAAATAATAATAAGAATAACAATAATAATAATGGTAATAACAATAACAATAATGGTAATAGTAATAACAATAATAATAATGATAATAACAATAATAATAATGGTAATGACAATAATAATATTGATAATAACAGTAGTAATAATGATAATAACACTAATAATAATGATAATAACAATAATAACAATAATAATAATATCAATAACAGAGATAATAACGATAATAACAGAAATAATAATGATAATAACAGAAATAATAACGATAATAATAGAAATAATAATGATAATAACAATAATAATAATGATAATGCCAACAATAATGATGATAATAACAGTAATAATAATAATAATAACAGAAATAATAATGATAATAACAATAATAGTAATGGTAATGACAATAATAATAATGATAATAACAATAATAATAGCGATAATAACAGAAATAATAATGATAATAACAGAAATAGTAAGGATAAAACTATAATAATAATGGTGATAACAATAATAATAATGATAATAACATATATAATAATGATAATAACAATAATAATAACGATAATAACATAAATAATAATGATAATAACAATAATAATAATGGTAATAATAACAATAATAATGATAATAACAGAAGTAATAATGATAATAACAATAATAATATTGGTAATAACTATAATAATAATGATAATAACAGTAATAATAATGATAATAACAGTAATAATAATGATAATAACAGTAATAATAATGATAATAACAGAAATAATAATAATAATAACAATAGTAATAATTGTAATAACAATAATAATAATGATAATCCCAGAAATAATAGTGATAATAACAATACTAAGAATGATAATAACAGAAACAATAATGATAATATCAATAATAATAATGGTAATAACAATAATAATAATGATAATAACAATAATAATAATGGTAATAACAATAATAGTAATGGTAATGACAATAATAATAATGATAATAACAATAATAATAACGATAATAACAGAAATAATAATGATAATGATATTAACCATAATAATAATGGTAATAACAATAATAATAACGATAAGGACAGAAATAATAATAAGAATAACAATAATAATAATGGTAATAACAATAACAATAATGGTAATAGTAATAACAATAATAATAATGGTAATAATAACAATAATAATGATAATAACAGAAGTAATAATGATAATAACAATAATAATATTGGTAATAACTATAATAATAATGATAATAACAGAAACAATAATGATAATATCAATAATAATAATGGTAATAACAATAATAATAATGATAATAACAATAATAATAATGGTAATAACAATAATAGTAATGGTAATGACAATAATAATAATGATAATAACAGTAATAATAATGATAATAACAGTAATAATAATGATAATAACAGAAATAATAATGATAATAACAATAGTAATAATTGTAATAACAATAATAATAATGATAATAACAATAGTAATAATTGTAATAACAATAATAATAATGATAATCCCAGAAATAATAGTGATAATAACAATACTAAGAATGATAATAACAGAAACAATAATGATAATATCAATAATAATAATGGTAATAACAATAATAATAATGATAATAACAATAATAATAATGGTAATAACAATAATAGTAATGGTAATGACAATAATAATAATGGTAATAACAATAATAGTAATGGTAATGACAATAATAATAATGATAATAACAATAATAATAACGATAATAATAGAAATAATAATGATAATAACAGAAATAATAATGATAATAACAATAATAGTAATGGTAATGACAATAATAATAATGACAATAACAATAATAATAGCGATAATAACAGAAATAATAATGGTAATGGCAACAATAATATCGATAATAACAGAAATAATAATGATAATAACAATAATAATAATGATAATAAAAGAAATAATAATGATAATAACAATACTAATAACGATAATAACAGAAATAATAATGATAATAACAGTAATGATAATGATAATAACAGAAATAATAATGGTAATGACAGAAATAATAATGATAATAACAATAGTAATAATTGTAATAACAATAGTAATAATTGTAATAACAATAATAATAATGATAATCCCAGATATAATAGTGATAATAACAATACTAAGAATGATAATAACAGAAACAATAATGATAATAACAATAATAATAATAGTAATAACAATAATAATAATGATAATAACAATAATAATAATGGTAATGACAATAATAATATTGATAATAACAGTAGTAATAATGATAATAACACTAATAATAATGATAATAACAATAATAACAATAATAATAATAATAATAACAGAGATAATAATGATAATAACAATACTAATAATGATAATAAGACAAATAATAACGATAATAATAGAAATAATAATGATAATAAAAGAAATAATAATGATAATAACAATACTAATAACGATAATAACAGAAATAATAATGATAATAACAGTAATGATAATGATAATAACAGAAATAATAACGATAATAATAATGATAATGAAAGAAATAATAATGATAATAATAGAAATAATAATGGTAATGGCAATAATAATATTGATAATAACAGAAATAATAATGATGATAACAGTAATAATAATAATAATAACAATAATAAGAATGATAATAACAATAATAATAATGGTAATGACAATAATAATAGTAATAATAACAGTAGTAATAATGATAATAACACTAATAATAATGATAATAACAATAACAACAATAATAATAATAATAACAGAAATAATAATGATAATAACAATACTAATAGTGATAATAACAGAAATAATACTGATAATAACAATAATAATAATGGTAATAACAATAATAATAATAGTGTTAACAATAACAATAATGACAATAACAGAAATATTAATGGTAATAACAACAATAATGATGATATTAACTATAATAATAATGCTAATAATAATAATAATAATAATGATAATAACAATAATAGTAATGGTAATAACAATTATAATAACGATAATAACAGTAATGATAATGATAATAGCAATACTAATAAAGATAATAACAGTAATAATAATAATGACATTAACGACAATAATAATGATAATAGCAACAATAATGATGATAATAACAGTAGTAATAATGATAATAACAGTAATAATAATGATAATAACAGTAATAATAATGATAATAACAGAAATAATAATGATAATAACAATAGTAATAATGGTAATAAGAATAATAGCAATGGTAATAACAATAATAATAACGATAATAACAGAAATAATAATGATAATAACAGAAATAATAACAGAAGTAATAACGATAATAACAGAAATAGTAATGATAAGACTATAATAATAATGGTGATAACAATAATAATAATGATAATAACATATATAATAATGATAATAACAATAATAATAACGATAATAACATAAATAATAATGATAATAACAATAATAATAATGGTAATAACAACAATAATAATGATAATAACAGGAATAATAATGCTAATAACAAAACTAATAATGATAATAACAGAAATAATAACGATAATAACAGAAATAGTAATGATAAAACTATAATAATAATGGTGATAACAATAATAATAATGATAATAACAATAATAATAATGGTAATAATAACAATAATAATGATAATAACAGAAGTAATAATGATAATAACAATAATAATAATGGTAATAACTATAATAATAATGATAATAACAATAATAATAATGATAATAACAGTAATAATAATAATAATAACACTAATAAGAATGATAATAACAATAATAGTAATGGTAATGACAATAATAATAATGATAATAACAATAATAATAACGATAATAACAGAAATAATAATGATAATAACAGTAATAAGAATAATAATAACAATAATAAGAATGATAATAACAATAATAATAATGGTAATGACAATAATAATAGTAATAATAACAATAATAATGACGATAGTAACAGAAATAATAATGATAATAACAGTAATAATAATAATAATAACAATAATAAGAATGATAATAACAATAATAATAATGGTAATGACAATAATAATAGTAATAATAACAGTAGTAATAATGATAATAACACTAATAATAATGATAATAACAATAACAACAATAATAATAATAATAACAGAAATAATAATGATAATAACAATACTAATAGTGATAATAACAGAAATAATAATGATAATAACAATAATAATAATGGTAATAACAATAATAATAATAGTGTTAACAATAACAATAATGACAATAACAGAAACAATAATGATAATAACAATAATAATAATGGTAATAACAATAATAATAATGATAATAACAGAAATAATAATGATAATAATAATAATAATAACAGAAGTAATAACGATAATAACAGATATAGTAATGATAAAACTATAATAATAATGGTGATAACAATAATAATAATGATAATAACATATATAATAATGATAATAACAATAATAATAACGATAATAACATAAATAATAATGATAATAACAATAATAATAATCGTAATAACAACAATAATAATGATAATAACAGAAATAATAATGCTAATAACAAAACTAATAATGATAATAACAGAAATAATAACGATAATAACAGAAATAGTAATGATAAAACTATAATAATAACGGTGATAACAATAATAATAATGATAATAACATATATAATAATGATAATAACAATAATAATAATGGTAATAACTATAATAATAATGATAATAAATGAAATAATAATGATAATAATAGAAATAATAATGGTAATGGCAATAATAATATTGATAATAACAGAAATAATAATGATAATAACAATAATAATAATGATAATAACAATACTAATAACGATAATAACAGAAATAATAACGATAATAACAGAAATAATAATGATAATAACAATAATAATAATGGTAATAACAATAATAATAATAGTGTTAACAATAACAATAATGACGATAACAGAAATAATAATGATAATAACAATAATAATAATGGTAATAACAATATTAATATTGATAATAACAGAAATAATAATGATAATAATAATAATAATAACAGAAGTAATAACGATAATAACAGAAATAGTAATGATAAAACTATAATAATAATGGTGATAACAATAATAATAATGATAATAACAATAATAATAATGGTAATAATAACAATAATAATGATAATAACAGCAGTAATAATGAAAATAACAATAATAATAATGGTAATAACTATAATAATAATGATAATAACAGTAATAATAATGATAATAACAGTAATAATAATGATAATAACAGTAATAATAATGATAATAACAATACTAATAACGATAATAACAGAAATAATAACGATAATAACAGAAATAATAATGATAATAACAGAAATAATAATGATAATAACAATAATAATAATGGTAATAATAATACTAATAATGATAATAACAGAAATAATAACGATAATAATAGAAATAATAATGATAATAACAATAATAATAACGATGATAACAGAAATAAGTATGATAATAAGAGAAATAATAATGATAATAACAATAATAATAATGGTAATAACTATAATAATAATGATAATAAATGAAATAATAATGATAATAATAGAAATAATAATGGTAATGGCAATAATAATATTGATAATAACAGAAATAATAATGATAATAACAATAATAATAATGATAATAACAATACTAATAACGATAATAACAGAAATAATAACGATAATAACAGAAATAATAATGATAATAACCGTAATGGTAATGATAATAACAGAAATAATAATGATAATGATATTAACTATAATAATAATGGTAATAACAATAATAATAATGATAATAATAATAATAATAATGGTAATAATAATAATAAGAATGATAATAACAGAAATAATAATGATAATAACAAAAATAATAATAACGATAATAACAGCAATAATAATGATAATAACAATAATAATAATGGTAATTACAACAATAATGATGATATTAACTATAAGAATAATGATAATAGCAGTAATGATAATGATAATAGCAATACTAATAAAGATAATAACAGTAATAATAATAATGACATTAACGACAATAATAATGATAATAACAGTAATAATAATGATAATAGCAACAATAATGATGATAATAACAGTAATAATAATAATAATAGTAACAATAATAATAATGGTGATAACAATAATAATAATGATAATAACATATATAATAATGATAATAGCATAATAATAATAGTGTTAACAATTGCAATAATGACAATAACAGAAATAATAATGATAATAACAATAATAATAATGGTAATAACAATAATAATAATGATAATAGCAACAATAATGATGATAATAACAGTAATAATAATGATAATAACAGTAATAATAATGATAATAACACTAATAATAATGATAATAACAGAAATAATAATGATAATAACAGAAACAATAATGATAATAACAGAAACAATAATGATAATAACAATAATAATAATGGTAATAACAATAATAATAATGATAATAACAATAATAATAATGGTAATGACAATAATAATAATGATAATAACAGTAGTAATAATGATAATAGCACTAATAATAATGATAAGAACAATAATAACAATAATAATAATAATAATAACAGAGATAATAATGATAATAACAATAATAGTAATGGTAATGACAATAATAATAATGATAATAACAATAATAATAACGATAATAACAGAAATAATAATGATAATAACAGTAATAATAATAATAATAACAATAATAAGAATGATAATAACAATAATAATAATGGTAATGACAATAATAATAGTAATAATAACAATAATAATGACGATAATAACAGAAATAATAATGATAATAACAATAATAATAATGGTAATAACAATAATAATAATGATAATAACAATAATAATAATGGTAATGACAATAATAATAATAATGATAATAACACTAATAATAATGATAATAACAGAAATAATAATAATAATAACAATAATAATAATAATAATAACAGAGATAATAATGATAATAACAGAAATAATAACGATAATAATAGAAATAATAATGATAATAACAATAATAATAATGATAATAACAACAATAATGATGATAATAACAGTAATAATAATAATAATAACAATAATAAGAATGATAAAAACAATAATAGTAATGGTAATGACAATAATAATAATGATAATAACAATAATAATAACGATAATAACAGAAATAATAATGATAATAGCAGTAATAACAATAATAATAACAATAATAAGAATGATAATAACAATAATAATAATGGTAATTACAATAATAATAGTAATCATAACAGTAGTAATAATGATAATAACACTAATAAAAATGATAATAACAATAACAACAATAATAATAATAATAATAACAGAAATAATAATGATAATAACAATAACAACAATAATAATAATAATAATAACAGAAATAATAATGATAATAACAATAATAGTAATGGTAATAACTATAATAATAATGATAATAATAATAATAATAACGATAATCACAGAAATAATAATGATAATAACAATAATCATAATGGTAATAACTACAATAATAATGATAATAAGAGAAATAATAATGATAATAATAGAAATAATAATGGTAATGCCAATAATAATATTGATAATGACAATAATAATAAAGATAATAAAAGAAATAATAATGATAATAACACTAATAATAAAGATAATAACAATAATAGTAATGGTAATAACAATAATAATAACGATAATAACAGAAATAGTAATGAGAATAACTATAATAATAATGGTAATAACTATAATAATAATGATAATAATAGAAATAATAATGATAATAACAATAATAATAATGATAATAACAACAATAATGATGATAATAACAGTAATAATAATAATAATATCAATAATAAGAATGATAATAACAATAATAGTAACGGTAATGACAATAATAATAATGATAATAACAATAATAATAATGGTAATGACAATAATAATAGTAATAATAACAATAATAATGACGATAATAACAGAAATAATAATGATAATAACAGTAATAATAATAATAATAACAATAATAAGAATGATAATAACAATAATAATAATGGTAATAACTATAATAATAATGATAATAAAAGAAATAATAATGATAATAATAGAAATAATAATGATAATAGCAACAATAATGATGATAATAACAGTAATAATAATGATAATAACAATACTAATAGTGATAATAACAGAAATAATACTGATAATAACAATAATAATAATGGTAATAACAATAATAATAATAGTGTTAACAATAACAATAATGACAATAACAGAAATATTAATGGTAATAACAACAATAATGATGATATTAACTATAATAATAATGCTAATAATAATAATAATAATAATGATAATAACAATAATAGTAATGGTAATAACAATAATAATAACGATAATAACAGTAATGATAATGATAATAGCAATACTAATAAAGATAATAACAGTAATAATAATAATGACATTAACGACAATAATAATGATAATAGCAACAATAATGATGATAATAACAGTAGTAATAATGATAATAACAGTAATAATAATGATAATAACAGTAATAATAATGATAATAACAGAAATAATAATGATAATAACAATAGTAATAATGGTAATAAGAATAATAGCAATGGTAATAACAATAATAATAACGATAATAACAGAAATAATAATGATAATAACAGAAATAATAACAGAAGTAATAACGATAATAACAGAAATAGTAATGATAAGACTATAATAATAATGGTGATAACAATAATAATAATGATAATAACATATATAATAATGATAATAACAATAATAATAACGATAATAACATAAATCATAATGATAATAACAATAATAATAATGGTAATAACAACAATAATAATGATAATAACAGGAATAATAATGCTAATAACAAAACTAATAATGATAATAACAGAAATAATAACGATAATAACAGAAATAGTAATGATAAAACTATAATAATAATGGTGATAACAATAATAATAATGATAATAACAATAATAATAATGGTAATAATAACAATAATAATGATAATAACAGAAATAATAATGATAATAACAGAAATAATAACAGAAGTAATAACGATAATAACAGAAATAGTAATGATAAGACTATAATAATAATGGTGATAACAATAATAATAATGATAATAACATATATAATAATGATAATAACAATAATAATAACGATAATAACATAAATATTAATGATAATAACAATAATAATAATGGTAATAACAATAATAATAATGGCAATAACAATAATAATAATGATAATAACAATAATAATAATGGTAATGACAATAATAATAATGATAATAACAGTAGTAATAATGATAATAACACTAATAATAATGATAATAACAATAATAACAATAATAATAATGATAATGAAAGAAATAATAATGATAATAATAGAAATAATAATGGTAATGGCAATAATAATATTGATAATAACAGAAATAATAATGATAATAACAGTAATAATAATAATAATAACAATAATAAGAATGATAATAACAATAATAATAATGGTAATGACAATAATAATAGTAATAATAACAGTAGTAATAATGATAATAACACTAATAATAATGATAATAACAATAACAACAATAATAATAATAATAACAGAAATAATAATGATAATAACAATACTAATAGTGATAATAACAGAAATAATACTGATAATAACAATAATAATAATGGTAATAACAATAATAATAATAGTGTTAACAATAACAATAATGACAATAACAGAAATATTAATGGTAATAACAACAATAATGATGATATTAACTATAATAATAATGCTAATAATAATAATAATAATAATGATAATAACAATAATAGTAATGGTAATAACAATAATAATAACGATAATAACAGTAATGATAATGATAATAGCAATACTAATAAAGATAATAACAGTAATAATAATAATGACATTAACGACAATAATAATGATAATAGCAACAATAATGATGATAATAACAGTAGTAATAATGATAATAACAGTAATAATAATGATAATAACAGTAATAATAATGATAATAACAGAAATAATAATGATAATAACAATAGTAATAATGGTAATAAGAATAATAGCAATGGTAATAACAATAATAATAACGATAATAACAGAAATAATAATGATAATAACAGAAATAATAATGATAATAACAATAGTAATAATGGTAATAAGAATAATAGCAATGGTAATAACAATAATAATAACGATAATAACAGAAATAATAATGATAATAACAGAAATAATAACAGAAGTAATAACGATAATAACAGAAATAGTAATGATAAGACTATAATAATAATGGTGATAACAATAATAATAATGATAATAACATATATAATAATGATAATAACAATAATCATAACGATAATAACATAAATAATAATGATAATAGCATTAATAATATTGATAATAACAGAAATAATAATGACAATAACAGAAATAATAATGATAATAACAGAAATAATAATGGTAATGACAATAATAATTATGATTATAACAGTAGTAATAATGATAATAACAACAATAATGATGATATTAACAATAATAATAATGATAATAACTTAAATAACATTGATAATAACAATAAGAATAACGATAATAAGATAAATAATAATGATAATAACAGAAATAATAATGATAATAACAATAATAATAATGATAATAACAGAAATAATAATGATAATAACAATAATAATAATGATAATAACAGTAATAATAATGGTAATAACTATAATAATAATGATAATAACAATAATAATAATGATAATAACAGTAATAATAATAATAATAACACTAATAAGAATGATAATAACAATAATAGTAATGGTAATGACAATAATAATAATGATAATAACAATAATAATAACGATAATAACAGAAATAATAATGATAATAACAGTAATAAGAATAATAATAACAATAATAAGAATGATAATAACAATAATAATAATGGTAATGACAATAATAATAGTAATAATAACAATAATAATGACGATAGTAACAGAAATAATAATGATAATAACAGTAATAGTAATAATAATAACAATAATAAGAATGATAATAACAATAATAATAATGGTAATGACAATAATAATAGTAATAATAACAGTAGTAATAATGATAATAACACTAATAATAATGATAATAACAATAACAACAATAATAATAATAATAACAGAAATAATAATGATAATAACAATACTAATAGTGATAATAACAGAAATAATAATGATAATAACAATAATAATAATGGTAATAACAATAATAATAATAGTGTTAACAATAACAATAATGACAATAACAGAAATAATAATGATAATAACAATAATAATAATGGTAATAACAATAATAATAATGATAATAAAAGAAATAATAATGATAATAATAATAATAATAACAGAAGTAATAACGATAATAACAGATATAGTAATGATAAAACTATAATAATAATGGTGATAACAATAATAATAATGATAATAACATATATAATAATGATAATAACAATAATAATAACGATAATAACATAAATAATAATGATAATAACAATAATAATAATCGTAATAACAACAATAATAATGATAATAACAGAAATAATAATGCTAATAACAAAACTAATAATGATAATAACAGAAATAATAACGATAATAACAGAAATAGTAATGATAAAACTATAATAATAATGGTGATAACAATAATAATAATGATAATAACATATATAATAATGATAATAACAATAATAATAATGGTAATAACTATAATAATAATGATAATAAATGAAATAATAATGATAATAATAGAAATAATAATGGTAATGGCAATAATAATATTGATAATAACAGAAATAATAATGATAATAACAATAATAATAATGATAATAACAATACTAATAACGATAATAACAGAAATAATAACGATAATAACAGAAATAATAATGATAATAACAATAATAATAATGGTAATAACAATAATAATAATAGTGTTAACAATAACAATAATGACGATAACAGAAATAATAATGATAATAATAATAATAATAACAGAAGTAATAACGATAATAGCAGAAATAGTAATGATAAAACTATAATAATAATGATGATAACAATAATAATAATGATAATAACAATAATAATAATGGTAATAATAACAATAATAATGATAATAACAGAAGTAATAATGAAAATAACAATAATAATAATGGTAATAACTATAATAATAATGATAATAACAGTAATAATAATGATAATAACAGTAATAATAATGATAATAACAGTAATAATAATGATAATAACAATACTAATAACGATAATAACAGAAATAATAACGATAATAACAGAAATAATAATGATAATAACAGAAATAATAATGATAATAACAATAATAATAATGGTAATAATAATACTAATAATGATAATAACAGAAATAATAACGATAATAATAGAAATAATAATGATAATAACAATAATAATAACGATGATAACAGAAATAAGTATGATAATAAGAGAAATAATAATGATAATAACAATAATAATAATGGTAATAACTATAATAATAATGATAATAAATGAAATAATAATGATAATAATAGAAATAATAATGGTAATGGCAATAATAATATTGATAATAACAGCAATAATAATGATAATAACAATAATAATAATGATAATAACAATACTAATAACGATAATAACAGAAATAATAACGATAATAACAGAAATAATAATGATAATAACCGTAATGGTAATGATAATAACAGAAATAATAATGATAATGATATTAACTATAATAATAATGGTAATAACAATAATAATAATGATAATAATAATAATAATAATGGTAATAATAATAATAAGAATGATAATAACAGAAATAATAATGATAATAACAAAAATAATAATAACGATAATAACAGCAATAATAATGATAATAACAATAATAATAATGGTAATTACAACAATAATGATGATATTAACTATAAGAATAATGATAATAGCAGTAATGATAATGATAATAGCAATACTAATAAAGATAATAACAGTAATAATAATAATGACATTAACGACAATAATAATGATAATAACAGTAATAATAATGATAATAGCAACAATAATGATGATAATAACAGTAATAATAATAATAATAGTAACAATAATAATAATGGTGATAACAATAATAATAATGATAATAACATATATAATAATGATAATAGCATAATAATAATAGTGTTAACAATTGCAATAATGACAATAACAGAAATAATAATGATAATAACAATAATAATAATGGTAATAACAATAATAATAATGATAATAGCAACAATAATGATGATAATAACAGTAATAATAATGATAATAACAGTAATAATAATGATAATAACACTAATAATAATGATAATAACAGAAATAATAATGATAATGACAGAAACAATAATGATAATAACAGAAACAATAATGATAATAACAATAATAATAATGGTAATAACAATAATAATAATGATAATAACAATAATAATAATGGTAATGACAATAATAATAATGATAATAACAGTAGTAATAATGATAATAGCACTAATAATAATGATAATAACAATAATAACAATAATAATAATAACAATAACAGAGATAATAATGATAATAACAATAATAGTAATGGTAATGACAATAATAATAATGATAATAACAATAATAATAACGATAATAACAGAAATAATAATGATAATAACAGTAATAATAATAATAATAACAATAATAAGAATGATAATAACAATAATAATAATGGTAATGACAATAATAATAGTAATAATAACAATAATAATGACGATAATAACAGAAATAATAATGATAATAACAATAATAATAATGGTAATGACAATAATAATAATAATGATAATAACACTAATAATAATGATAATAACAATAATAACAATAATAATAATAATAATAACAGAGATAATAATGATAATAACAGAAATAATAACGATAATAATAGAAATAATAATGATAATAACAATAATAATAATGATAATAACAACAATAATGATGATAATAACAGTAATAATAATAATAATAACAATAATAAGAATGATAAAAACAATAATAGTAATGGTAATGACAATAATAATAATGATAATAACAATAATAATAACGATAATAACAGAAATAATAATGATAATAACAGTAATAACAATAATAATAACAATAATAAGAATGATAATAACAATAATAATAATGGTAATTACAATAATAATAGTAATCATAACAGTAGTAATAATGATAATAACAATAATCATAATGGTAATAATATAAATAATAATGATAATAACAGTAATGATAATGATATTAACTATAATAATAATGGTAATAGCAATAATAATAATGATAATAATAAGAATAATAATGGTAATAACAATAATAATAACGATAATGACAGAAATAATAATAAGAATAACAATAATAATAAGGGTAATAACAATGATACCAATGGCATTATCGCCATAATAACGATAATAACAGAAATAATAATGATAATAACAATAATAATAATGGTAAGAACAATAATAATAATGCTAATAACAGAAATAATAATGATAATAATAACAGAAGTAATAACGATAATAACAGAAATAGTAATGATAAAACTTTAATAATAATGGTGATAACAATAATAATAATGATAATAACATATATAATAATGATAATAACAATAATAATAACGATAATAACATAAATAATAATGATAATAACAATAATAATAATGCTGATAACAAAACTAATAATGATAATAACAGAAATAATAACGATAATAACAGAAATAGTAATGATAAAACTATAATAATAGTGGTGATAACAATAATAATAATGATAATAACATATATAATAATGATAATAACAATAATAATAACGATAATAACATAAATAATAATGATAATAACAATAATAATAATGGTAATAATAACAATAATAATGATAATAACCGAAGTAATAATGATAATAACAATAATAATAGTGATAATAACAATAATAATAATAAGAATAACAATAATAATAATGGTAATAACAATGATACCAATGGCATTATCGCCATAATAATGATAATAACAGTAATGATAATGATAATAGCAATACTAATAAAGATAATAACAGTAATAATAATAATGACATTAACGACAATAATAATGATAATAGCAACAATAATGATGATAATAACAGTAATAATAATGATAATAACAGTAATAATAATGATAATAACAGAAATAATAATGGTAATAACAATAATAATAATGGTAATAAGAATAATAGCAATGGGAATAACAATGATAATAACGATAATAACAGAAATAATAATGATAAAACTATAATAATAATGGTGATAACAATAATAATAATGATAATAACATATATAATAATGATAATAACAATAATAATAACGATAATAACATAAATAATAATGATAATAACAATAATAATAATGCTGATAACAAAACTAATAATGATAATAACAGAAATAATAACGATAATAACAGAAATAGTAATGATAATAACAGTAATAATAATAATAATAACAATAATAAGAATGATAATAACAATAATAATAATGATAATAACAGAAATAATAATGATAATGATATTAACTATAATAATAATGGTAATAACAGTAATAATAATGACATTATCGACAGTAATAATGATAATAACATTAATTATAATGATAATAACAATAAGAGTAATGATAATAACAGAAACAATAATGATAATAACAATAATAATAATGGTAATAACAATAATAATAATGATAATAACAATAATGATAATGGTGATATCAATAATAGTAATGGTAATGACAATAATAATAATGACAATAACAATAATAATAACGATAATAACAGAAATAATAATGATAATAACAGAAATAATAATGATAATAACAATACTAATAACGATAATAACAGAAATAATAATGATAATAACAGTAATGATAATGATAATAACAATAACAACAATAATAATAATAATAATAACAGAAATAATAATGATAATAACAATACTAACAATGATAATAACAGAAATAATAATGGTAATAACAATAATAATAATGGTAATAACAATAATAATAATAGTGTTAACAATAACAATAATGACAATAACAGAAATAATAATGATAATAACAATAATAATAATGGTAATAACAACAATAATAATGATAATCACGGAAATAATAATGATAATAACAATAATCATAATGGTAATAACTACATAATAATGATAATAAAAGAAATAATAATGATAATAATAGAAATAATAATGGTAATGGCAATAATAATATTGATAATAACAATAATAATAAAGATAATAAAAGAAATAATAATGATAATAACACTAATAATAATGATAATAACAATAATAATAATGGTAATAACAAAAATAATAATGCTAATAAAAGAAATAATAATGATAATAACAATAAGAATAACGATAATAACAGAAATAGTAATGAGAATAACAATAATAATAATGGTAATAACTATAATAATAATGATAATAAAAGAAATAATAATGATAATAATAGAAATAGTAATGATAATAACAATAATAATAATGATAATAAAAGAAATAATAATGATAATAACAATACTAATAACGATAATAACATAAATAATAATGATAATAACAGAAATGATAATGATAATAACGGAAATAATAATGATAATGATATTAACTATAATAATAATGGTAATAACAATAATAATAACGATAATAATAATAATAATAATGGTAATAACAATAATAATAATGATAATAACAATAATAATAATGATAATAACAACAATAATGATGATAATAACAGAAATAATAACGATAATAACAGAAATAGTAAGGATAAAACTATAATAATAATGGTGATAACAATAATAATAATGATAATAACATATATAATAATGATAATAACAATAATAACATAAATAATAATGATAATAACAATAATAATAATGGTAATAATAACAATAATAATGATAATAACAGAAGTAATAATGATAATAACAATAATAATATTGGTAATAACTATAATAATAATGATAATAACAGTAATAATAATGATAATAACAGTAATAATAATGATAATAACAGAAATAATAATGATAATAACAATATTAATAATTATAATAACAATAATAATAATGATAATCCCAGAAATAATAGTGATAATAACAATACTAAGAATGATAATAACAATACTAATAACGATAATAACAGAAATAATAATGATAATAACAGTAATGATAATGATAATAGCAGAAATAATAATGATAATGATATTAACCATAATAATAATGGTAATAACAATAATAATAATGATAATAATAATAATAATAATGGTAACAACAATAATAGTAACGATAATGACAGAAATAATAATAAGAATAACAATAATAATAATGGTAATAACAATAACAATAATGGTAATAACAATAATAATAATGGTAGTAACAATAATAATAATGACATTATCGACAGTAATAATGATAATAACGGTACTAATAATGATAAAAAGAAATATAATCATGATATTTACTATAATAATAATAATAATAATAACACTAATAATAATGATAATAACAGTAATAATAATAATAATAATAATAACAATAATAATAATGATAATAACAGAAATAATAATGATAAATACAATAATAATAATGATAATAACACTAATAATAATGATAATAACAGTAGTAATAATGATAATAACACTAATAATAATGATAATAACAGTAGTAATAATGATAATAACACTAATAATAATGATAATAACAATAATAACAATAATAATAATAATAACAGAGATAAGAATGATAATAACAGAAATAATAACGATAATAATAGAAATAATAATGATAATAACAATAATAATAATGATAATAACAACAATAATGATGATAATAACAGAAATAATAACGATAATAACAGAAATAGTAAGGATAAAACTATAATAATAATGGTGATAACAATAATAATAATGATAATAACATATATAATAATGATAATAACAATAATAACATAAATAATAATGATAATAACAATAATAATAATGGTAATAATAACAATAATAATGATAATAACAGAAGTAATATTGGTAATAACTATAATAATAATGATAATAACAGTAATAATAATGATAATAACAGTAATAATAATGATAATAACAGAAATAATAATGATAATAACAATAGTAATAATTATAATAACAATAATAATAATGATAATCCCAGAAATAATAGTGATAATAACAATACTAAGAATGATAATAACAATACTAATAACGATAATAACAGAAATAATAATGATAATAACAGTAATGATAATGATAATAGCAGAAATAATAATGATAATGATATTAACCATAATAATAATGGTAATAACAATAATAATAACGATAAGGACGGAAATAATAATAAGAATAACAATAATAATAATGGTAATAACAATAACAATAATGGTAATAGTAATAACAATAATAATAATGATAATAACAATAATAATAATGGTAATGACAATAATAATATTGATAATAACAGTAGTAATAATGATAATAACACTAATAATAATGATAATAACAATAATAACAATAATAATAATATCAATAACAGAGATAATAACGATAATAACAGAAATAATAATGATAATAACAGAAATAATAACGATAATAATAGAAATAATAATGATAATAACAATAATAATAATGATAATACCAACAATAATGATGATAATAACAGTAATAATAATAATAATAACAGAAATAATAATGATAATAACAATAATAGTAATGGTAATGACAATAATAATAATGATAATAACAATAATAATAGCGATAATAACAGAAATAATAATAATAATAACAATAATAATAATGGTAATGACAATAATAATATTGATAATAACAGTAGTAATAATGATAATAACACTAATAATAATGATAATAACAGTAATAACAATAATAATAATAATAATAACAGAGATAATAATGATAATAACAATACTAATAATGATAATAACACAAATAATAACGATAATAATAGAAATAATAATGATAATAACAATAATAATAATGATAATAACAACAATAATGATGATAATAACAGTAATAATAATAATAATAACAATAATAAGAATGATAATAACAATAATAGTAATGGTAATGACAATAATAATAATGAT
This sequence comes from Coelioxys conoideus, assembly GCA_947623535.1. Taxonomy (NCBI): domain Eukaryota; kingdom Metazoa; phylum Arthropoda; class Insecta; order Hymenoptera; family Megachilidae; genus Coelioxys; species Coelioxys conoideus. The sequence goes on along the minus strand of CANQJN010000037.1, from coordinate 446,422 downwards.
AATAACAATAATAATAATGGTAATAATAACAATAATAATGATAATAACAGAAGTAATAATGATAATAACAATAATAATATTGGTAATAACTATAATAATAATGATAATAACAGTAATAATAATGATAATAACAGTAATAATAATGATAATAACAGTAATAATAATGATAATAACAGAAATAATAATAATAATAACAATAGTAATAATTGTAATAACAGTAATAATAATAATAATATCAATAATAAGAATGATAATAACAATAATAGTAACGGTAATGACAATAATAATAATGATAATAACAATATTAATAACGATAATAACAGAAATAATAATGATAATAACAGTAATAATAATAATAATAACAATAATAAGAATGATAATAACAATAATAATAATGGTAATGACAATAATAATAGTAATAATAACAATAATAATGACGATAATAACAGAAATAATAATGATAATAACAATACTAACAATGATAATAACAGAAATAATAATGGTAATAACAATAATAATAATAGTGTTATCAATAACAATAATGACAATAACAGAAATAATAATGATAATAACAATAATCATAATGGTAATAATATAAATAATAATGATAATAACAGTAATGATAATGATATTAACTATAATAATAATGGTAATAGCAATAATAATAATGATAATAATAAGAATAATAATGGTAATAACAATAATAATAACGATAATGACAGAAATAATAATAAGAATAACAATAATAATAATGATAATAACAGAAATAGTAATGATAATAACAATAATAATAATGGTAATAACAATAATAATAATGATAATGACAGAAATAATAATGATAATATCAATAATAATAACGATAACAACAGAAATAATAATGATAATAACACTAACAATATTGGTAATAACAATAATAATAACGATAATAAAAGAAATAATAATGATAAAAACAGAAATAATAATGATAATAACAATAATAATAACGATAATAACAGAAATAACAATGATAATAACAATAAGAATAACGATAATATGATAAATAATAATGATAATAACAATAATAATAATGATAATATCATAAATAATAATGATAATAACAATAATAATAATGGTACTAACAATAATAATAATGGTAATAACAATAATAATAATAGTAATAACAATAATAATAATGATAATGACAGAAATAATAATGATAATAACAATAATAATAATGGTAATAAGAAAAATAATAATGATAATAACCCTAATAATGATGATAATAACAACAATAATAATAATAACTGTAGTAATAATGATAATATCTACAATAATGATGATATTAACTATAATAATAATGATAATAACAATAATATCAATTATAATCACAGAAATAATAATAATAATAACAATAATAATAATAATAACAGAAATAATAATGATAATAACAATAATAATAATGGTAACAACAGTAATAACAATGATAATAACATAAATAACAATGATAATAACAATAAAAATAACGATAATAACATAAATAATAATGATAATAACAATAATAATAATGGTAATAACAATAATAACAATGATAATAACATAAATAACAATGATAATAACAATAATAATAACGATAATAACAGAAATAATAATGATAATAACGATAATAATAATGATAATAACAGAAATAATAATAATAATAACAAAAATAATAATAGTAATAACAATAATAATAATGATAATGACAGAAATAATAATGATAATAACAATAATATCAATTATAATCACAGAAATAATAATAATAATAACAAAAATAATAATAATAACAGAGATAATATTTATAATAACAATAATAATAATGGTAATAACAATAATAACAATAATAATAACATAAATAACAATGATAATAACAATAAGAATAACGATAATAACATAAATAATAATGATAATAACAATAGCAATAATGGTAATAACAATAATAATACTGATAATAACAATAATAATAGTGGTAATAACAATAATAACAATAGTAATAACGATAATAACAGAAATAATAATGATAATAACAGTAATAATAATGGTACTAACAATAATAATAGTGATAATAACAATAATAATAACGATAATGACAGAAATAATAATGATAATAACAATAATAATAACGATAACAACAGAAATAATAATGATATTAACAATAATAATAATGGTAATAACAGAAATAATAATGATAATAACAATAATAATAATGGTAATAACAATAATAATAACGATAATAACAGAAAGAATAATGATAATAACAATAATAATAATGGTAATAACAATAATAATAATGATAATAACAGAAATAATAATGATAATAACAATAGTAATAACGATAATAACAGAAATAATAATGATAATAACAATAATAATAATGGTAATAACAATAATAATAATGATAATAACAGAAATAATAATGATAATAACAATAATAATAATGGTAATAACAATAATAATAATGATAATAACATAAATAACATTGATAATAACAATAAGAATAACGATAATAAGATAAATAATAATGATAATAACAGAAATAATAATGATAATAACAATAATAATAATGATAATAACAGAAATAATAATGATAATAACAATAATAATAATGATAATAACAATAATAATAATGGTAATAACATATAATAATAATGATAATAGCAATAATAATAGTGGTAATAACAATAATAATAACGATAATAACATAAATAATAATGATAATAACAATAATAATAACGATAATAACAGAAATAATAATGAGAATAACAATAATAATAATGATAATAACAGAAATAGTAATGATAATAACAATAATAATAATGGTAATAACAATAATAATAATGATAATGACAGAAATAATAATGATAATATCAATAATAATAACGATAACAACAGAAATAATAATGATAATAACACTAATAATATTGGTAATAACAATAATAATAACGATAATAAAAGAAATAATAATGATAAAAACAGAAATAATAATGATAATAACAATAATAAAAGTGGTAAAAACAATAATAATAATGAAAATAACGGAAATAATAATGGTAATAACAATAATAATAATGATAATAACATAAATAACAATGATAATGTTGTGCCCCCCTCGAGGTACACTGCTGTATGTAGGATATGGTTCGGGAGCGTTAAAGAACTGGACTTCACCGGCTGACGAGTATCAACAAGAAAAGACTTTATTTGACAAGCGTGTAACTCAATATCTTACGAACTCCGCGCCTTGGCGGTGTATCGCCTTTTATATTATTCACAATTGGGGTTTTGATGAGGTTCGACGTACTTTTGGTGCTGACGATGGTGTCCTACTAATCGGAGCTGACGATGTCCATTCCGTAGTTATTTCATAATGACCTGAATATCGTCGCTATGTGCAACTCTTGTTGCAAACGGGATGCAACATCCCTCCCCCCTTGGAAGGAGCATGTTAGCTCTTGTGACGACATACGATATTATGTAGAGGGATTACAAACATACAGTCTTATAATTAAGTCTATCTTTACAGTGTGATAATAATGAACGGTTAATATATACATAAGGTTTATATTGTACATTGTTTATTGGATTCTTTTAGTTCTTCGATTCGTGGTTTTGGGGAGCTAGGGTTTCCGCTTGCTATTTGTATTATCGTTTTTTTGTTTTCTTGGTTAGTTTTGTTACGAATACTTAACCCTTTACATTTATAACTTATTATTATTACTATCACTATAAGTATTATTCCGCTCGCAGAACACGAGGAAATTAAACTAAAATGGTATTCTAACGGTACATTGATATTTTTTGAGTCTAATTCTGATCTTATTTGCTCTAGGTTTTTACTTACAAGACGCAGTTCTTCTGGATGGCTAATGATTTTTCGCAATGTGTTCTTTTTATTGTTGTTTATGTGAATTATATTTAGGTTTTGGGGTAGATCCGCTATTGATAAGTTTTGTGATGGTAAATAGTGTACTGTTTTCTCTGCATTGTAACTTGCGCTCGTTTCGATTCTAAAATCCGCTGCCGAGATGGAACATTTTCCGTTTGTCGTTATAATACCAGAATCTTGTATTGTTTTGGATTGTGTATGTGTGTCATTTTCGCATGAGATTGACAATTGTTCGATGGTCGGGGTGATGTAGATCCACGATCCGGGTTTGTTTAATTCAATCAGGATGGTGTGGTTTAATTTTATTATACGCGTATTACAATTTTGAGGATGTGGTACTAATCTCGTTAAAATTTGTATTTCGCATGGTCCGTTCGGGATAGCTTGGAAGATAGGACGGTGTAATTTACAGAAGTATGTCTTTTGCATTATTTTACATTTGTTGAGATCATTATTTCCTATGTGAACGTAATCTAAGGTGTTTGTGTCTAGTGCTACATGTGTTTCGGTTGGGTCAATATAAGCATAAATAGAAGAGTTGATTTTTGTCGGTACTGGATAAACTTTATTGATTTTGTAATGTTGTGTGTTTACCAGAGGGATTTGGAGGATAACCGTGATCGTTTGCGAGTTTGCATATGATGCTAGATCGGATAGTTCATACAAAGTATGAATATTATTTACAGTTGGTGTTACTGGAAAACTTAAACCTGGCGGAAGTTGCGGGATTGCTGTTTGTAGCCATTCTGAGATTTGTGCTGGTGATATTACTGTAGGGTTGAGAATACCCCTTTTTATATCTAATGTAAATTCTAAAAGGTCCTTCGCATCTTCCGCTAAGTTTCTTATTATATTCCCAAGAATAATGGCATTTTCGTCTATAGCGGTTGTGACGTGTTGTCTGTCTGTCTCTGTCTGTAACAGTTGTTTCAGTGTGTTTGTGCTACTGAATAATATTCTTTCGTTTTGGTTTATATTTTCTACCGATTCGTTGAATAATTTAATATTCGCGTTAATGACTTGTGTTTGTTCAGTTGCGGAGGTACTGAGAGCAGTTCCTTCTTGTTTAAGTAGTTGTATTTGTCGTTCAATTGTCGTTCTGTCTTTTGCGTCCATAGTACCGAATAGGGTTTTAGCAAGGTAACCAATGCCGTTTATGAGTCCTCGGCGGGAACGCGTATTGCCTGTGATTTGTTCAACGTACTTTAGGTTTAAAGAAATGCGTTCTAGTTCTTTTTGATGTGTCGTAGAAAATTGTTTACAGAATGTGTGTAGTTTATGGTATTCGTTATATAGGCAGCTTTTTGTTGCTGCTGTTAAAGCGTTTTGTAGACGAATTTGGCGTGTAGTTAATGATCTCGTATTTATATGTAGAGCTAATTTCCAGATGTTACCGTATATTTGTAGTTTGCCTAGTTCTTCGAAATATATTCCCGGGTTGTGTAAGAATTTGTTGATCGTACATGGTTCCGTTGTTGAGCCGATGCTTGTTATGACAAGGGCCAAACTCGATACCCTGTAAGAGAAGGTGCCCTTGATTGGAAGTGACTTATTTCGCTCCTACATGATTATAGCTTGTTGTTTTTTTTTTTTTTTTTTTTTTTTTTTTTTAAGAAAAGGAAATATGATTTACTAGATACCGATAAGGATGTGTTATCTATAGTTTATTCTATTACTTGTTAGTTTATAAAATGTTTCAGACGGTTGGTGTGTATACGTAGTGTTCGTCTTCCCTTTTTGATTGTATAATTTTCCTTATCGTGTTTCTGTAAAACTGTGTATGGTCCTATCCAATTTGGTGTTAATTTTTTCGTTCGTCCTTGTCGAAGCGTTTTGTCATGTAATAGTACTTGGTCCCCTGGTTTGAATATTTTTACTCTAGCCGACTTGTCGTAGTATTGTTTTGTTGTTATTTTACTGTTTTTTAAGGTCTCCCTAGCTATTAGATTTGTCGAGCGTATTCGTTGTTTTACTTCGTTCGCGTATTGGTCGTAGGTATAGTTTGGTTCAGGCGGTAAAGTAAGTGATGTTGGTAATTCGGCTTGTTTCCCGTATACTAATTCGTAGGGTGTGAATTTTGTAGCTGAATGCGGAGTTGTGTTGTAGGTGAACATGGCGTAGGGAAGCCATTCATCCCAATTCGTCTGGTCTTCATCAATAAAATTTTTTAGGTATTCTGCCAATGTCTTATGACTTCTTTCGAGCGCTCCGTTTGATTCTGGGTGGTACGCGGTGGTTTGGATTTTCTCTATTCTTAATAATTTGCACGTATCTTTAAAGATCTGACTTAAGAAGTTAGTCCCTTGATCAGTTAGTACTTTTCGCGGTATTCCATATTCGCAAATTATTTTTGTTACAAATTCCTTAGCGATTGTGTTTGCCTCTTGGTCCGGTATCGGTATAGCCTTACTAAATTTTGTTAATCCGTCTTGGAAAGTTAATATGTATTTATTCCTATCGTTAGTTTTAGGTAATGGGCCTACAATATCTAATGCACATTTTTCGAAGGGTATAGCTGGGGTGTCCGTTATTATCATTGGTGCCTTAGATGTTTTATACAGTTTGTTCTTTTGACATTTTACGCATTTGCCGATATAATTTTCTACGTCCTGTTTAATTCCTGGCCACGAATGTTTTAATAGTATACGTTTAAGCGTACGATTTATTCCCTGGTGTCCACCTAAAGGAGCGTCATGGTATTCGTAAAGTATTCGTTTCTTGTCTTCTTCAGTATAGGTGTCTGGTTCAGTTTCGTCATCTGTTCCGGAGTGAGCTGAGAGTTTTGTGTCTGTTCGGTCAGTGTCGGAGCTGGCGTCAGCATTATTGTTGACCGTTTGGTTACTGTCTGTTGGTGTTTTCCGCGGCCTACCTCTACCGCGTTTGACGACGAACATCCTACTCAACGCGTCAGCATTTTGGTTAGACTTTCCGTCCTTGTATCGAATTTCGTAATTATACTCCTCTAATTTTAAACGCCATCTCATTAATCGCGAACCTGGTTCCTTCACGCTAAATAGCCACGTTAAGGGTTTGTGATCAGTAACAATAGTGAATTTTGTTCCGTAAAGATACGGTCTGAAATGTTGAGTTGCCCAAACAATTGCCAAAAGTTCCTTTTCAGTTGTACTGTAATTGATTTCTGCGCTATTGAGAACTCTACTCGCGTAAGCGACTGGTAGGTCTTTTCCATTATGATCCTGAGATAAAATTGCTCCTATTGCCTTTCCCGAAGCGTCCGTCGTTAATGTAAACTGTTTTGAAAAATCAGGATATTGTAATAGAGGTGCTGATGTTAATTTTCCTTTTAATATGTCAAATGCTTCTTGTTCTTGCGCGGTCCACCTAAATTCTACGTCCTTCTTTAATAGTTGCGTTAATGGTTTAGCTATCTTTGAAAAATTTTCTATAAATTTCCGATAATAACTAGCTAACCCTAGGAAGGATTGAATATCTTTAGCCTTTTTTGGAGTTGGAAAATTTTGAACAGCAACTAATTTTGATGGATCCGGTTTGATCCCTTCTTCCGTAATTATATGACCTAAATAGAGAGTCTCTTTTCGCAAGAATTCACATTTACTTGGTTGCAATTTGAGTCCGCTGTCTCGCAATCGATAAAAAATTTGCTCTAATCGTTCTTGGTGTTCTTTCAGCGAACGGCCATGAACTACAATATCATCTATATATACAAAACATTTTAACCCTCTTAAGCCACCTAATATAGTTTCCATAGCCCTTTGAAATGTAGGAGGAGCGCCTTTGAGTCCGAACGGCATTCTTTTGAATTCAAAATGCCCGTGTTGTGTTGAAAACGCGGTTTTTTCACAATCCTCTGGTTCCATTTCGATTTGATGGAATCCCGTTTTTAAATCTAAAGTGGAAAAATACTTGGCTCCTCCTAATTGATCTAGTATATCCGTAATGTTAGGGAGTGGAAAAGAATCTCCCGCAGTTATATCATTTAGTTTACGAAAGTCTACTACAACCCTAAATTTTGGTTTTCCAGTTGCATCAGACTTTTTAGGTACTACTAACAGTGGAGCGTTCCATTCGCTAGTGCTTGGACCTATTATTCCTTGCTCGATCATATCCTGTACTTGCTTGTCGATTTCGTCCTTGTGTATTTGTGGTAGGCGATACGGTTTAATGTTTACGGGTTTCGCGTCTGGTAACAGTCGTATTTTGTGTCGTACAATGTCCGTGTGTCCTAGTTCGTCCCCATCCAAATAAAATACTTCATTATGTTTTTCGCATAGCTCTAGTAAATTAGTTTTTTCTTCCTCATTTAAATGTTCCGTCCTTATGTTATCGCGTAACGTCTTCATTCTATCTATTCCGGTTAGGTGTCGTATAGCGTAGAGTTCTCGCGTTTCTTTCATATTGTCTTGGTCATGGTCTTGTGTCATCAGTTCGGTGTCCAAGTCAACCGGCGGTAATCGAATCTGTACTAATTGTTCGGTCATATTTATGACTGGGATAAGACATTTTCCATTTTTGGCTTCCGTTAAACAATTTCCCATATACACGCCTGCTTGAAGCATCTTCTTTTCTACTAATCCCTCACCGTTATCATTTGCTCGAACCCGTATTATTGTCTCTGCACGTGGCGGTAAATTAAATTCTTCGTCATATAATAATGGCCATTTAACTCCTAATATTTCTACATGTTGTCCTGGTCTGATTATTGCTTTATAATTTGTAACGAAATCGTATCCTAAAATTCCGTCCGTCTGAATGGGAAAATCATCTTCAACTACACGGCACGGGTGAGTTACAACTTTGTCGCCTACTTTTATATTGAGCTCGATTTTGCAAATAGTCGGAATTTCAGTACGTCCTATTCCTCTCAGTGTAATGACCTCGTTGATCGCGGGTACCTTCCCTACAATCTTACCGTATTTAAGTAAAGTTAGATCCGCTCCTGTGTCCACTAGCATTCGCGCTTCTACATTTTTTATTTCCCTAGCTTGTATTTTAACAATGTTTTTGGGCCTAGCTGCTCCCTCGGTGCAATTTATTCTATACGAGTCTATCGTTCTTTCGTTCAGACCTGGCTGTCTGATATTATCAGTGTTTGTGTTTAAACGTGGTCTGGATTCTCTATTTGATCCTACTTCTTGCCGATAGCTTGAATTATTTCCGCCGTTATCCCTGATTAAAGTTCTACAATCTCGTTGAACATGTCCCGGTTTCTTGCAATAATTGCAGATTATTGAAGTGTGACGCACCTCTCGTTTAACACCAAAACTATGGCGAGTAGACGGGAGATGGCCAGATGGTACTGTCATCCGTGGCATGCTCAATCGCGCGTAACAATTCTTAGCGAGATGCCCTAGTCTATGGCATCTTTCGCAATTCTGTACATTGGAGCTAAATCGGTTTCTATTTGGTCCGGAATTATTCGGGTTTTTGTAATCACTATATTTTCCAAAATTTCGAGTTGAGGTTAAACCTAGCGATTGTTCTTCTTCTATGGCCGCTGTTATGGCAGTTTTAAGATTATCATACTGCCTTGACCGTATGATGATCCTTAACTTTTCATTCAACCCAATAGTAAAAATATTGAGAGCTTGTTCGTTAACTGACTCTGCTAACGCGAGATTTACGGCATTCGTATTCCTTGGCTTTAACGTTATTTGTGTTAATTCGGTCTTTAGTTTTTCTAATCTCGTTGCGTAGTCCCTAACACTTTCTCCGTCTCTTTGTCGACACGCGTTAAATTCTGTCTGCACAGTACACAGTGATCGTTTTTCAGTAAATAAAGTGGTTAAAGTTGTCTGTAATGATTCGAAACTGTCTATGTCTCTATATTCAAATTCTATTGCTGCTTTGTCCTTTAGTTTGGTCCCTAAAATTGCGCGCAGTAAAAGTGGGTGTTCGCGTTCTGATACCAACTCTTTTGCAATCGTAAATGATCTAATAAACGACGCAAGTTCGATTGCCGATTCTCCTCCAAATTCCTTTACAAGGGAAAGTGCGGTTATAACGGGGGTTGTCATTTCTACAGTTTCTAATAATGTGAAGTCGTGGAGATCAATAAGGAATTCTCGTTGTATGGTTATGTGTTCTAGCTCGCTGTCGCTTGATGAATCGCTTTCTATACTAAAATGAGGTGCGCGTAAACGTCGTCTAATTGATGCTGTTGGATCGGAAAGGGGAGTGTTGACTTCTTCAGTGTGTGTTAAAAGATTGTCGAATATGGAGTCGCAAGATTTAGATATGGCCCTACAGTGTGGCAATCTAAATTTTTCTATGTAACCACTGTTTCCCGACATACAAGATTCTGGTTTACAAAAAATAGTTACTCGAGATTATACTACTTACAATATTAGTTGCGCTTGCATATCGTTGCTTTTCTGCAGTTGGTTGTCTTTTCCAAATGGCTAACGGTCCTCGGACTGCAATCAGCTGTTTTCTCGTTCTGCCGTACGCTCCTGCTGCTTTTGACGGTGGTTGATCCGGGTAGTCGGTCTCCTCAGATGATCGGCTCCTGGATTTCTCCAATTTGACAGTAGCCCACGGGTCGGAGTGCTTCGTATCGCGACGATCTGTCCAGGCTGGTTGACGTCTCCACGGAGAACGCTTTGTGCAGCTTCTTGATGCCCTTTACTGGGTCCGGACGACTTTCGCGATTCTTTGTGGAATTACAATTGTGTGTTGTAATTCCAGCGGCGCACTATAGCTCACCGTGTCGCACTATCACGTCAAATTACAACCGTAGAAAGTAGACTATCCCACCGCTGCCACCAAATTTGTTGTGCCCCCCTCGAGGTACACTGCTGTATGTAGGATATGGTTCGGGAGCGTTAAAGAACTGGACTTCACCGGCTGACGAGTATCAACAAGAAAAGACTTTATTTGACAAGCGTGTAACTCAATATCTTACGAACTCCGCGCCTTGGCGGTGTATCGCCTTTTATATTATTCACAATTGGGGTTTTGATGAGGTTCGACATACTTTTGGTGCTGACGATGGTGTCCTACTAATCGGAGCTGACGATGTCCATTCCGTAGTTATTTCATAATGACCTGAATATCGTCGCTATGTGCAACTCTTGTTGCAAACGGGATGCAACAACAGTAATAATGATAATAACGGTAAAAATAATGATAAAAAGAACTATAATCATGATATTAACTATAATAATAATAATAATAATAACACTAATAATAATGATAATAACAGTAATAATAATAATAATAATAATAACAATAATAATAATGATAATAACAGAAATAATAATCATAATAACAATAATAATAATGGTAATAACAACAATAATAATGATAATAAAAGAAATAATAATGATAATAATAGGAATAATAAGGGTAATGGCAATAACAATATTGATAATAACAGAAATAATAGTGATAATAACAATAATAATAATGATAATAACAGAAATAATAATGATAATGATATTAACTATAATAATAATGGTAATAACAATAATAATAATGATAATAATAATAATAATAATGGTAATAACAATAATAATAACGATAATGAGAGAAATAATAATAAGTATAACAATAATAATAATGGTAATAACAATAATAATAATGACATTATCGACAGTAATAATGATAATAACATTAATTATAATGATAATAACAATAAGGGTAATGATAATAACAATAATAATAATGGTAATAACAATAATAATAATGATAATAACAATAATGATAATGGTGATATCAATAATAGTAATGGTAATGACAATAATAATAATGATAATAACAATAATAATAACGATAATAACAGAAATAATAATGATAATAACAGAAATAATAATGATAATAAAAGAAATAATAATGATAATAACAATACTAATAACGATAATAACAGAAATAATAATGATAATAACAGTAATGATAATGATAATAACAATAACAACAATAATAATAATAATAATAACAGAAATAATAATGATAATAACAATACTAACAATGATAATAACAGAAATAATAATGATAATAACAGTCGTAATAATGATAATAACACTAATAATAATGATAATAACAATAATAACAATAATAATAATAATAACAGAGATAATAATGATAATAACAGAAATAATAACGATAATAATAGAAATAATAATGAGAATCACAATAATAATAACGATAATAACAGAAATATTAATGATAATAACAGTAATAATAATAATAATAACAATAATAAGAATGATAATAACAATACTAATAATGATAATAACAGAAATAATAATGATAATAACAATAATAGTAATGGTAATAACTATAATAATAATGATAATAATAATAATAATAACGATAATCACAGAAATAATAATGATAATAACAATAATCATAATGGTAATAACTAAAATAATAATGATAATAAGAGAAATAATAATGATAATAATAGAAATAATAATGGTAATGGCAATAATAATATTGATAATAACAATAATAATAAAGATAATAAAAGAAATAATAATGATAATAACAGAAATAATAATGATAATAACAATAGTAATAATTGTAAGAACAATAATAATAATGATAATACCAGAAATAATAGTGATAATAACAATACTAAGAATGATAATAACAGAAACAATAATGATAAAAACAATAATAATAATGGTAATAACAATAATAATAATGATAATAACAATATTAATAATGGTAATGACAATAATAATAATGATAATAACAGTAGTAATAATGATAATAACACTAATAATAATGATAATAACAATAATAACAATAATAATAATAATAATAACAGAGATAATAATGATAATAACAGAAATAATAACGATAATAATAGAAATAATAATGATAATAACAATAATAATAATGATAATAACAACAATAATGATGATAATAACAGTAATAATAATAATAATAACAATAATAAGAATGATAAAAACAATAATAGTAATGGTAATGACAATAATAATAATGATAATAACAATAATAATAATGATAATAACAACAATAATGATGACAATAACAGTAATAATAATAATATAACAATAATAAGAATGATAAAAACAATAATAATAATGATAATAACAATAATAGTAATGGTAATAACAATAATAATAACGATAATAACAGAAATAATAATGATAATAACAATAATAATAATGGTAATAACAAAAATAATAATGCTAGTAAAAGAAATAATAATGATAATAATAGAAGTAATAATGATAATAACAATAATAATAATGATAATAACAACAATAATGATGATAATAACAGTAATAATAATAATAATAACAATAATAAGAATGATAATAACAATAATAGTAACGGTAATGACAATAATAATAATGATAATAATAATATTAATAACGATAATAACAGAAATAATAATGTTAATAACAGTAATAATAATAATAATAACAATAATAAGAATGATAAAAACAATAATAATAATGATAATAACAATAATAGTAATGGTAATAACAATAATAATAACGATAATAACAGAAATAATAATGATAATAACAATAATAATAATGGTAATAACAAAAATAATAATGCTAGTAAAAGAAATAATAATGATAATAACAATAATAATAACGATAATAACAGAAATAGTAATGAGAATAACTATAATAATAATGGTAATAACTATAATAATAATGATAATAATAGAAATAGTAATGATAGTAACAATAATAATAATGATAATAACAACAATAATGATGATAATAACAGTAATAGTAATAATAATAACAATAATAAGAATGATAATAACAATAATAGTAACGGTAATGACAATAATAATAATGATAATAATAATACTAATAACGATAATAACAGAAATAATAATGTTAATAACAGTAATAATAATAATAATAACAATAATAAGAATGATAATAACAATAATAATAATGGTAATGACAATAATAATAGTAATAATAACAATAATAATGACGATAATAACAGAAATAATAATGATAATAACAGTAATAATAATAATAATAACAATAATAAGAATGATAATAACAATAATAATAATGGTAATGACAATAATAATAGTAATAATAACAGTAGTAATAATGATAATAACACTAATAATAATGATAATAACAATAACAACAATAATAATAATAATAACAGAAATAATAATGGTAATAACAATAATAATAATGGTAATAACAATAATAATAATAGTGTTAACAATAACAATAATGACATTATCGACAGTAATAATGATAATAACGGTAATAATAATGATAGAAAGAACTATAATCATGATATTAACTATAATAATAATAATAATAATAACACTAATAATAATGATAATAACAGTAATAATAATAATAATAATAATAATAACAATAATAATAACGATAATAACAGAAATAATAATGATAATGATATTAACCATAATAATAATGGTAATAACAATAATAATAACGATAATGACAGAAATAATAATAAGAATAACAATAATAATAATGGTAATAACAATAACAATAATGGTAATAACAATAATAATAATGGTAATAACAATAATAATAATGACATTATCGACAGTAATAATGATAATAACGGTAATAATAATGATAGAAAGAACTATAATCATGATATTAACTATAATAATAATAATAATAATAACACTAATAATAATGATAATAACAGTAATAATAATAATAATAATAATAATAACAATAATAATAATGATAATAACAGAAATAATAATGATAATAACAATAATAATAATGGTAATAACAAAAATAATAATGCTAATAAACAAATAATAATGATAATAACAATACTAATAACGATAATAACAGAAATAATAACGATAATAACATAAATAATAATGATAATAACAGTAATGATAATGATAATAGCAATACTAATAAAGATAATAACAGTAATAATAATGATAATAACACTAATAATAATGATAATGACAGAAATAATAATCGTATTAACAATAATAATAATGGTAATAACAATAATAATAATGGTAATAACTATAATAATAATGATAATAACAGTAATAATAATGATAATAACAGTAATAATAATGATAATAACAGTAATAATAACGATAATAATAGAAATAATAATGATAATAACAATAATAATAATGATAATAACAACAATAATGATGATAATAACAGTAATAATAATAATAATAATAATAATAAGAATGATAATAACAATAATTGTAATGGTAATGACAATAATAATAATGATAATAACAATAATAATAATGGTAGTGACAATAATAATAGTAATATAACAATAATAATGACGATAATAACAGAAATAATAATGATAATAACAGTAATAATAATAATAATAACAATAATAAGAATGATAATAACAATAATAATAATGGTAATGACAATAATAATAGTAATAATAACAGTAGTAATAATGATAATAACACTAATAATAATGATAATAACAATAACAACAATAATAATAATAATAATAACAGAAATAATAATGATAATAACAATACTAATAATGATAATAACAATAATAATAATGGTAGTAACAACAATAATAATGATAATCACAGAAATAATAATGATAATAACAATAATCATAATGGCAATAACTACAATAATAATAAAGATAATAAAAGAAATAATAATAAGAATAACAATAATAATAATGGTAATAACAATGATACTAATGGCATTATCGCCATAATAATGATAATAACAGTAATGATAATGATAATAGCAATACTAATAAAGATAATAACAGTAATAATAATAATGACATTAACGACAATAATAATGATAATAGCAACAATAATGATGATAATAACAGTAATAATAATGATAATAACACTAATAATAATGATAATAGCAGAAATAATAATGGTAATGACAATAATAATAATGTTAATCAGAATAATAGCAATGGTAATAACAATAATAATAACGATAATAACAGAAATAATAATGATAATAACAATAATAATAATGGTAATAACAATAATAATAATGATAATAACAGAAATAATAATGATAATAATAATAATAATAACAGAAGTAATAACGATAATAACAGAAATAGTAATGATAAAACTATAATAATAATGGTGATAACAATAATAATAATGATAATAACATATATAATAATGATAATAACAATAATAATAACGATAATAACATAAATAATAATGATAATAACAATAATAATAATGCTAATAACAAAACTAATAATGATAATAACAGAAATAATAACGATAATAACAGAAATAGTAATGATAAAACTATAATAATAATGGTGATAA
The DNA here is from genome assembly GCA_947623535.1 of Coelioxys conoideus. Classification (NCBI taxonomy): domain Eukaryota; kingdom Metazoa; phylum Arthropoda; class Insecta; order Hymenoptera; family Megachilidae; genus Coelioxys; species Coelioxys conoideus. The sequence continues at coordinate 430,271 of CANQJN010000037.1, read as the reverse complement.
CAATAATAATAGTGATAATAACATATATAATAATGATAATAACAATAATAATAACGATAATAACATAAATAATAATGATAATAACAATAATAATAATGGTAATAATAACAATAATAATGATAATAACAGAAGTAATAATGATAATAACAATAATAGTAATGGTAATAACTATAATAATAATGATAATAAAAGAAATAATAATGATAATAAAAGAAATAATAATGATAATAACAGAAATAATAATGATAATGACAGAAATAATAATGATAAT
>CANQJN010000037.1:420000-425000 GCA_947623535.1 Coelioxys conoideus | reverse complement strand
AATGGTAGTAACAACAATAATAATGATAATCACAGAAATAATAATGATAATAACAATAATCATAATGGCAATAACTACAATAATAATAAAGATAATAAAAGAAATAATAATGATAATAACACTAATAATAATGATAATAATAAGAATAATAATGGTAATAACAATAATAATAACGATAATGACAGAAATAATAATAAGAATAACAATAATAATAATGGTAATAACAATGATACTAATGGCATTATCGCCATAATAATGATAATAACAGTAATGATAATGATAATAGCAATACTAATAAAGATAATAACAGTAATAATAATAATGACATTAACGACAATAATAATGATAATAGCAACAATAATGATGATAATAACAGTAATAATAATGATAATAACACTAATAATAATGATAATAGCAGAAATAATAATGGTAATGACAATAATAATAATGTTAATCAGAATAATAGCAATGGTAATAATAATAATAATAACGATAATAACAGAAATAATAATGATAATAACAATAATAATAATGGTAATAACAATAATAATAATGATAATAACAGAAATAATAATGATAATAATAATAATAATAACAGAAGTAATAACGATAATAACAGAAATAGTAATGATAAAACTATAATAATAATGGTGATAACAATAATAATAATGATAATAACATATATAATAATGATAATAACAATAATAATAACGATAATAACATAAATAATAATGATAATAACAATAATAATAATGCTAATAACAAAACTAATAATGATAATAACAGAAATAATAACGATAATAACAGAAATAGTAATGATAAAACTATAATAATAATGGTGATAACAATAATAATAGTGATAATAACATATATAATAATGATAATAACAATAATAATAATGGTAATAACTATAATAATAATGATAATACCAGAAATAATAGTGATAATAACAATACTAAGAATGATAATAACGGAAACAATAATGATAATAACAATAATAATAATGGTAATAGCAATACTAATAATGATAATAACAGAAATAATAACGATAATAATAGAAATAATAATGATAATGACAATAATAATAATGATAATAACAATAATAATAACGATAATAACAGAAATAATAATGATAATAACCGTAATGGTAATGATAATAACAGAAATAATAATGATAATGATATTAACTATAATAATAATGGTAATAACAATAATAATAATGGTAATAATAACACTAATAATAATGATAATAACAGTAATAATAATAATAATAATAATAATAACAATAATAATAATGATAATAACAGAAATAATAATGATAATAACAATAATAATAATGGTAATAACAAAAATAATAATGCTAATAAAAGAAATAATAATTATAATAACAATACTAATAACGATAATAACAGAAATAATAACGATAATAACATAAATAATAATGATAATAACAGTAATGATAATGATAATAATAGAAATAATAATGATAATGATAGAAATAGTAATAAGAATAACAATAATAATAATGGTAATAACAATGATACTAATGGCATTATCGCCTTAATAATGATAATAACAGTAATGATAATGATAATAGCAATACTAATAAAGATAATAACAGTAATAATAATAATGACATTCACGACAATAATAATGATAATAGCAACAATAATGATGATAATAACAGTAATAATAATGATAATAACAGTAATAATAATGAAAATAACACTAATAATAATGATAATGACAGAAATAATAATCGTATTAACAATAATAATAATGGTAATAACAATAATAATAATGGTAATAACTATAATAATAATGATAATAACAGTAATAATAATGATAATAACAGTAATAATAATGATAATAACAGTAATAATAACGATAATAATAGAAATAATAATGATAATAACAATAATAATAATGATAATAACAACAATAATGATGATAATAACAGTAATAATAATAATAATAATAATAATAAGAATGATAATAACAATAATTGTAATGGTAATGACAATAATAATGACGATAATAACAGAAATAATAATGATAATAACAGTAATAATAATAATAATAACAATAATAAGAATGATAATAACAATAATAATAATGGTAATGACAATAATAATAGTAATAATAACAGTAGTAATAATGATAATAACACTAATAATATTGATAAAAGCAATAACAACAATAATAATAATAATAATAACAGAAATAATAATGATAATAACAATACTAATAATGATAATAACAATAATAATAATGGTAGTAACAACAATAATAATGATAATCACAGAAATAATAATGATAATAAGAATAATCATAATGGCAATAACTACAATAATAATAAAGATAATAAAAGAAATAATAATGATAATAACACTAATAATAATGATAATAATAAGAATAATAATGGTAATAACAATAATAATAACGATAATGACAGAAATAATAATAAGAATAACAATAATAATAATGGTAATAACAATGATACTAATGGCATTATCGCCATAATAATGATAATAACAGTAATGATAATGATAATAGCAATACTAATAAAGATAATAACAGTAATAATAATAATGACATTAACGACAATAATAATGATAATAGCAACAATAATGATGATAATAACAGTAATAATAATGATAATAACAGTAATAATAATGATAATAACACTAATAATAATGATAATAGCAGAAATAATAATGGTAATGACAATAATAATAATGTTAATCAGAATAATAGCAATGGTAATAATAATAATAATAACGATAATAACAGAAATAATAATGATAATAACAATAATAATAATGGTAATAACAATAATAATAATGATAATAACAGAAATAATAATGATAATAATAATAATAATAACAGAAGTAATAACGATAATAACAGAAATAGTAATGATAAAACTATAATAATAATGGTGATAACAATAATAATAATGATAATAACATATATAATAATGATAATAACAATAATAATAACGATAATAACATAAATAATAATGATAATAACAATAATAATAATGCTAATAACAAAACTAATAATGATAATAACAGAAATAATAACGATAATAACAGAAATAGTAATGATAAAACTATAATAATAATGGTGATAACAGTAATAATAGTGATAATAACATATATAATAATGATAATAACAATAATAATAACGATAATAACATAAATAATAATGATAATAACAATAATAATAATGGTAATAATAACAATAATAATGATAATAACCGAAGTTATAATGATAATAACAATAATAATAATGGTAATAACTATAATAATAATGATAATACCAGAAATAATAGTGATAATAACAATACTAAGAATGATAATAACGGAAACAATAATGATAATAACAATAATAATAATGGTAATAGCAATACTAATAATGATAATAACAGAAATAATAACGATAATAATAGAAATAATAATGATAATGACAATAATAATAATGATAATAACAATAATAATAACGATAATAACAGAAATAATAATGATAATAACCGTAATGGTAATGATAATAACAGAAATAATAATGATAATGATATTAACTATAATAATAATGGTAATAACAATAATAAGAATGATAATAACAGAAATAATAATGATAATAACAACAATAATTATAACGATAATAACAGCAATAATAATGATAATAACAATAATAATAATGGTAATTACAACAATAATGATGATATTAACTATAAGAATATTGATAATAGCAGTAATGATAATGATAATAGCATAATAATAATAGTGTTAACAATTACAATAATGACAAAAACAGAAATAATAATTATAATAACAATAATAATAATGGTAATAACAATAATAATAATGATAATAGCAACAATAATGATGATAATAACAGTAATAATAATGATAATAGCAGTAATAATAATGATAATAACACTAATAATAATGATAATAACAGAAATAATAATGATAATAACAATAGTAATAATTGTAATAACAATAATAATAATGATAATACCAGAAATAATAGTGATAATAACAATACTAAGAATGATAATAACAGAAACAATAATGATAATAACAATAATAATAATGGTAATAACAACAATAATAATGATAATAAAAGAAATAATAATGATAATAATAGGAATAATAAGGGTAATGGCAATAACAATATTGATAATAACAGAAATAATAATGATAATTACAATAGTAATAATTGTAATAACAATAATAATAATGATAATCCCAGAAATAATAGTGATAATAACAATACTAAGAATGATAATAACAGAAACAATAATGATAATAACAATAATAATAATGGTAATAACAATAATAATAATGATAATAACAATAATAATAATGGTGATAACAATAATAGTAATGGTAATGACAATAATAATAATGATAATAACAATAATAATAACGATAATAACAGAAATAATAATGATAATAACAGAAATAATAATGATAATAACAGTAATGATAATGATAATAACAGAAATAATAATGATAATAACAATAATAATAATGATAATAACAACAATAATGATGATAATAACAGTAATAATAATAATAATAACAATAATAAGAATGATAATAACAATAATAGTAATGGTAATGACAATAATAATAATGATAATAACAATAATAATAACGATAATAACAGAAATAATAATGATAATAACAGAAATAATAATGATAATAACAGAAATAATAATGATAATAACAACAATAATAGTGATAATAAAAGAAATAATAATGATAATAACAATACTAATAACGATAATAACAGAAATAATAATGATAATAACAGTAATGATAATGATAATAACAGAAATAATAATGATAATAACAATAATAATAATAATAATAACAGAAATAATAATGATAATAACAATAATAATAATGATAATAACAGAAATAATAATGATAATGATATTAACCATAATAATAATGGTAATAACAATAATAATAATGAAAATAACA
>CANQJN010000037.1:387500-415000 GCA_947623535.1 Coelioxys conoideus | reverse complement strand
AACAGAAATAATAATGATAATAAGAGTAATGATAATGATAATAACAGAAATAATAATGATAATAACAATAGTAATAATTGTAATAACAATAGTAATAATTGTAATAACAATAATAATAATGATAATACCAGAAATAATAGTGATAATAACAATACTAAGAATGATAATAACAGAAACAATAATGATAATAACAATAATAATAATGGTAATAACAATAATAATAACGATAATAGAAATAATAATAATGGTAATGACAATAATAATAATGATAATAACAGTAGTAATAATGATAATAACACTAATAATAATGATAATAACAATAATAACAATAATAATAATATCAATAACAGAGATAATAACGATAATAACAGAAATAATAATGATAATAACAGAAATAATAATGATAATAACAATAATAATAATGATAATAAAAGAAATAATAATGATAATAACAATACTAATAACGATAATAACAGAAATAACAATGATAATAACAGTAATGATAATGATAATAACAGAAATAATAATGATAATGACAGAAATAATAATGATAATAACAATAGTAATAATTGTAATAACAATAATAATAATGATAATCCCAGAAATAATAGTGATAATAACAATACTAAGAATGATAATAACAGAAACAATAATGATAATAACAATAATAATAATAGTAATAACAATAATAATAGAAATAATAATGATAATAACAATAATAATAATGATAATACCAACAATAATGATGATAATAACAGTAATAATAATAATAATAACAGAAATAATAATGATAATAACAATAGTAATAATTGTAATAACAATAATAATAATGATAATCCCAGAAATAATAGTGATAATAACAATACTAAGAATGATAATAACAGAAACAATAATGATAATAACAATAATAATAATAGTAATAACAATAATAATAGAAATAATAATGATAATAACAATAATAATAATGATAATACCAACAATAATGATGATAATAACAGTAATAATAATAATAATAACAGAAATAATAATGATAATAACAATAATAGTAATGGTAATGACAATAATAATAATGATAATAACAATAATAATAATGGTAATAACTATAATAATAATGATAATAAAAGAAATAATAATGATAATAATAGAAATAATAATGGTAATGGCAATAATAATATTGATAATAACAGAATTAATAATGATAATAAGAATAATAATAATGATAATAAAAGAAATAATAATGATAATAACAATACTAATAACGATAATAACAGAAATAATAATGATAATAACAGTAATGATAATGATAATAACAGAAATAATAATGATAATAACAACAATAATAATGATAATAAAAGAAATAATAATGATAATAACAATACAAATAACGATAATAACAGAAATAATAATGATAATAACAGTAATGATAATGTTAATAACAGAAATAATAATGATAATGATATTAACTATAATAATAATGGTAATAACAATAATAACAATGATAATAATAATAATATTAATGGTAATAACAATAATAATAACGCTAATGACAGAAATAATAATAAGAATAACAATAATAATAATGGTAATAACAATAATAATAATGACATTATCGACAGTAATAATGATAATAACGGTAATAATAATGATAAAAAGAACTATAATAATGATATTAACTATAATAATAATAATAATAATAACACTTATAATAATGATAATAACAGTAATAATAATAATAATAATAATAATAACAATAATAATAATGATAATAACAGAAATAATAATGATAATAACAATAATAATAATGGTAATAACAACAATAATAATGATAATAAAAGAAATAATAATGATAATAATAGGAATAATAAGGGTAATGGCCATAACAATATTGATAATAACAGAAATAATAATGATAATTACAATAGTAATAAGTGTAATAACAATAATAATAATGATAATCCCAGAAATAATAGTGATAATAACAATACTAAGAATGATAATAACAGAAACAATAATGATAATATCAATAATAATAATGGTAATAACAATAATAATAATAATGATAATAACAATAATAATAATGGTAATAACAATAATAGTAATGGTAATGACAATAATAATAATGATAATAACAATAATAATAACGATAATAACAGAAATAATAATGATAATAACAGAAATAATAATGATAATAACAATAATAATAATGATAATAAAAGAAATAATAATGATAATAACAATACTAATAAGAGATAATAACAGAAATAATAATGATAATAACAGTAATGATAATGATAATAACAGAAATAATAATGATAATAACAGTAATGATAATGATAATAACAGAAATAGTAATGATAATGACAGAAATAATAATGATAATAACAATAGTAATAATTGTAATAACAATAGTAATAATTGTAATAACAATAATAATAATGATAATACCAGAAATAATAGTGATAATAACAATACTAATAATGATAATAACAGAAACAATAATGATAATAACAATAATTATAATGGTAATAACAATAATAATAATGATAATAGAAATAATAATAATGGTAATGACAATAATAATAATGATAATAACACTAATAATAATGATAATAACAATAATAACAATAATAATAATATCAATAACAGAGATAATAACGATAATAACAGAAATAATAATGATAATAACAGAAATAATAATGATAATAACAATAATAATAATGATAATAACAATACTAATAACGATAATAACAGAAATAACAATGATAATAACAGTAATGATAATGATAATAACAGTAATGATAATGATAATAACAGAAATAATAATGATAATGACAGAAATAATAATGATAATAACAATAGTAATAATTGTAATAACAATAATAATAATGATAATACCAGAAATAATAGTGATAATAACAATACTAAGAATGATAATAACAGAAACAATAGTGATAATAACAATAATAATAATGGTAATAACAATAATAGTAATGATAATAAAAATAATAATAATGGTAATGACAATAATAATAATGATAATAACAGTAGTAATAATGATAATAACACTAATAATAATGATAATAACAATAATAACAATAATAATAATATCAATAACAGAGATAATAACGATAATAACAGAAATAATAATGATAATAACAGAAATAATAACGATAATAATAGAAATAATAATGATAATAACAATAATAATAATGATAATCCCAGAAATAATAGTGATAATAACAATACTAAGAATGATAATAACAGAAACAATAATGATAATAACAATAATAATAATAGTAATAACAATAATAATAGAAATAATAATGATAATAACAATAATAATAATGATAATACCAACAATAATGATGATAATAACAGTAATAATAATAATAATAACAGAAATAATAATGATAATAACAATAATAGTAATGGTAATGACAATAATAATAATGATAATAACAATAATAATAATGGTAATAACTATAATAATAATGATAATAAAAGAAATAATAATGATAATAATAGAAATAATAATGGTAATGGCAATAATAATATTGATAATAACAGAATTAATAATGATAATAAGAATAATAATAATGATAATAAAAGAAATAATAATGATAATAACAATACTAATAACGATAATAACAGAAATAATAATGATAATAACAGTAATGATAATGATAATAACAGAAATAATAATGATAATAACAACAATAATAATGATAATAAAAGAAATAATAATGATAATAACAATACAAATAACGATAATAACAGAAATAATAATGATAATAACAGTAATGATAATGTTAATAACAGAAATAATAATGATAATGATATTAACTATAATAATAATGGTAATAACAATAATAATAATGATAATAATAATAATATTAATGGTAATAACAATAATAATAACGCTAATGACAGAAATAATAATAAGAATAACAATAATAATAATGGTAATAACAATAATAATAATGACATTATAGACAGTAATAATGATAATAACGGTAATAATAATGATAAAAAGAACTATAATCATGATATTAACTATAATAATAATAATAATAATAACACTTATAATAATGATAATAACAGTAATAATAATAATAATAATAATAATAACAATAATAATAATGATAATAACAGAAATAATAATGATAATAACAATAATAATAATGGTAATAACAACAATAATAATGATAATAAAAGAAATAATAATGATAATAATAGGAATAATAAGGGTAATGGCAATAACAATATTGATAATAACAGAAATAATAATGATAATTACAATAGTAATAATTGTAATAACAATAATAATAATGATAATCCCAGAAATAATAGTGATAATAACAATACTAAGAATGATAATAACAGAAACAATAATGATAATATCAATAATAATAATGGTAATAACAATAATAATAATGATAATAACAATAATAATAATGGTAATAACAATAATAGTAATGGTAATGACAATAATAATAATGATAATAACAATAATAATAACGATAATAACAGAAATAATAATGATAATAACAGAAATAATAATGATAATAACAATAATAATAATGATAATAAAAGAAATAATAATGATAATAACAATACTAATAAGAGATAATAACAGAAATAATAATGATAATAACAGTAATGATAATGATAATAACAGAAATAGTAATGATAATGACAGAAATAATAATGATAATAACAATAGTAATAATTGTAATAACAATAGTAATAATTGTAATAACAATAATAATAATGATAATACCAGAAATAATAGTGATAATAACAATACGAATAATGATAATAACAGAAACAATAATGATAATAACAATAATTATAATGGTAATAACAATAATAATAATGATAATAGAAATAATAATAATGGTAATGACAATAATAATAATGATAATAACACTAATAATAATGATAATAACAATAATAACAATAATAATAATATCAATAACAGAGATAATAACGATAATAACAGAAATAATAATGATAATAACAGAAATAATAATGATAATAACAATAATAATAATGATAATAACAATACTAATAACGATAATAACAGAAATAACAATGATAATAACAGTAATGATAATGATAATAACAGTAATGATAATGATAATAACAGAAATAATAATGATAATGACAGAAATAATAATGATAATAACAATAGTAATAATTGTAATAACAATAATAATAATGATAATACCAGAAATAATAGTGATAATAACAATACTAAGAATGATAATAACAGAAACAATAGTGATAATAACAATAATAATAATGGTAATAACAATAATAGTAATGATAATAAAAATAATAATAATGGTAATGACAATAATAATAATGATAATAACAGTAGTAATAATGATAATAACACTAATAATAATGATAATAACAATAATAACAATAATAATAATATCAATAACAGAGATAATAACGATAATAACAGAAATAATAATGATAATAACAGAAATAATAACGATAATAATAGAAATAATAATGATAATAACAATAATAATAATGATAATACCAACAATAATGATGATAATAACAGTAATAATAATAATAATAACAGAAATAATAATGATAATAACAATAATAGTAATGGTAATGACAATAATAATAATAATGATAATAACAATAATAATAGCGATAATAACAGAAATAATAATGATAATAACAATAATAATAATGGCAATAACTATAATAATAATGATAATAAAAGAAATAATAATGATAATAATAGAAATAATAATGATAAGAACAATAAAAATAATGATAATAACAACAATAATGATGATAATAACAGTAATAATAATAATAATAACAATAACAAGAATGATAATAACAATAATAGTAATGGTAATGACAATAATAATAATGATAATAACAATAATAATAGCGATAATAACAGAAATAATAATGATAATAACAATAATAATAATGGTAATAACTATAATAATAATGATAATAAAAGAAATAATGATGATAATAATAGAAATAATAATGGTAATGGCAATAATAATATTGATAATAACAGAAATAATAATGATAATAACAATAATAATAATGGTAATAACAACAATAATAATGATAATAACAGAAATAATAACGATAATAACAGAAATAGTAAGGATAAAACTATAATAATAATGGTGATAACAATAATAATAATGATAATAACATATATAATAATGATAATAACAATAATAACATAAATAATAATGATAATAACAATAATAATAATGGTAATAATAACAATAATAATGATAATAACAGAAGTAATAATGATAATAACAATAATAATATTGGTAATAACTATAATAATAATGATAATAACAGTAATAATAATGATAATAACAGTAATAATAATGATAATAACAGAAATAATAATGATAATAACAATAGTAATAATTATAATAACAATAATAATAATGATAATCCCTGAAATAATAGTGATAATAACAATACTAAGAATGATAATAACAATACTAATAACGATAATAACAGAAATAATAATGATAATAACAGTAATGATAATGATAATAGCAGAAATAATAATGATAATGATATTAACCATAATAATAATGGTAATAACAATAATAATAACGATAAGGACGGAAATAATAATAAGAATAACAATAATAATAATGGTAATAACAATAACAATAATGGTAATAGTAATAACAATAATAATAATGATAATAACAATAATAATAATGGTAATGACAATAATAATATTGATAATAACAGTAGTAATAATGATAATAACACTAATAATAATGATAATAACAATAATAACAATAATAATAATATCAATAACAGAGATAATAACGATAATAACAGAAATAATAATGATAATAACAGAAATAATAACGATAATAATAGAAATAATAATGATAATAACAATAATAATAATGATAATACCAACAATAATGATGATAATAACAGTAATAATAATAATAATAACAGAAATAATAATGATAATAACAATAATAGTAATGGTAATGACAATAATAATAATGATAATAACAATAATAATAGCGATAATAACAGAAATAATAATAATAATAACAATAATAATAATGGTAATGACAATAATAATATTGATAATAACAGTAGTAATAATGATAATAACACTAATAATAATGATAATAACAATAATAACAATAATAATAATAATAATAACAGAGATAATAATGATAATAACAATACTAATAATGATAATAACACAAATAATAACGATAATAATAGAAATAATAATGATAATAACAATAATAATAATGATAATAACAACAATAATGATGATAATAACAGTAATAATAATAATAATAACAATAATAAGAATGATAATAACAATAATAGTAATGGTAATGACAATAATAATAATGATAATAACAATAATAATAGCGATAATAACAGAAATAATAATGATAATAACAATAATAATAATGGTAATAACTATAATAATAATGATAATAAAAGAAATAATAATGATAATAATAGAAATAATAATGGTAATGGCAATAATAATATTGATAATAACAGAAATAATAATGATAATAACAATAATAATAATGGTAATAATAACAATAATAATGATAATAACAGAAGTAATAATGATAATAACAATAATAATATTGGTAATAACTATAATAATAATGATAATAACAGTAATAATAATGATAATAACAGTAATAATAATGATAATAACAGTAATAATAATGATAATAACAGAAATAATAATAATAATAACAATAGTAATAATTGTAATAACAATAATAATAATGATAATCCCAGAAATAATAGTGATAATAACAATACTAAGAATGATAATAACAGAAACAATAATGATAATATCAATAATAATAATGGTAATAACAATAATAATAATGATAATAACAATAATAATAATGGTAATAACAATAATAGTAATGGTAATGACAATAATAATAATGATAATAACAATAATAATAACGATAATAACAGAAATAATAATGATAATAACAGAAATAATAATGATAATAACAATAATAATAATGATAATAAAAGAAATAATAATGATAATAACAATACTAATAAGAGATAATAACAGAAATAATAATGATAATAACAGTAATGATAATGATAATAACAGAAATAATAATGATAATAACAGTAATGATAATGATAATAACAGAAATAGTAATGATAATGACAGAAATAATAATGATAATAACAATAGTAATAATTGTAATAACAATAATAATAATGATAATACCAGAAATAATAGTGATAATAACAATACTAATAATGATAATAACAGAAACAATAATGATAATAACAATAATTATAATGGTAATAACAATAATAATAATGATAATAGAAATAATAATAATGGTAATGACAATAATAATAATGATAATAACACTAATAATAATGATAATAACAATAATAACAATAATAATAATATCAATAACAGAGATAATAACGATAATAACAGAAATAATAATGATAATAACAGAAATAATAATGATAATAACAATAATAATAATGATAATAACAATACTAATAACGATAATAACAGAAATAACAATGATAATAACAGTAATGATAATGATAATAACAGTAATGATAATGATAATAACAGAAATAATAATGATAATGACAGAAATAATAATGATAATAACAATAGTAATAATTGTAATAACAATAGTAATAATTGTAATAACAATAATAATAATGATAATACCAGAAATAATAGTGATAATAACAATACTAAGAATGATAATAACAGAAACAATAGTGATAATAACAATAATAATAATGGTAATAACAATAATAGTAATGATAATAAAAATAATAATAATGGTAATGACAATAATAATAATGATAATAACAGTAGTAATAATGATAATAACACTAATAATAATGATAATAACAATAATAACAATAATAATAATATCAATAACAGAGATAATAACGATAATAACAGAAATAATAATGATAATAACAGAAATAATAACGATAATAATAGAAATAATAATGATAATAACAATAATAATAATGATAATCCCAGAAATAATAGTGATAATAACAATACTAAGAATGATAATAACAGAAACAATAATGATAATAACAATAATAATAATAGTAATAACAATAATAATAGAAATAATAATGATAATAACAATAATAATAATGATAATACCAACAATAATGATGATAATAACAGTAATAATAATAATAATAACAGAAATAATAATGATAATAACAATAATAAGAATGATAATAACAGAAATGGTAATGATAATGACAACAATAATAATAACGATAATAACAGCAATAATAATGATAATAACAATAATAATAAAGGTAATTACAACAATAATGATGATATTAACTATAAGAATAATGATAATAGCAATACTAATAAAGATAATAACAGTAATAATAATGATAATAGCAACAATAATGATGATAATAACAGTAATAATAATAATAATAATAACAATAATAAAAATAATAAGAATGATAATAACAATAATAATAGTAGTGATAACAATAATAATAATGATAATAACATATATAATAATGATAGTAGCATAATAATAATAGTGTTAACAATTACAATAATGACAATAACTGAAATAATAATGATAATAACAATAATAATAATGGTAATAACAATAATAATAATGATAATAGCAACAATAATGATGATAATAACAGTAATAATAATGATAATAGCAACAATAATGATGATAATAACAGTAATAATAATAATAATAATAACAATAATAAAAATAATAATAATGGTAATAACAATAATAATAATGGCAATAACAATAATAATAATGATAATAACAATAATAATAATGGTAATGACAATAATAATAATGATAATACGAGTAGTCATAATGATAATAACAATAATAAGAATGGTAATGACAACAATAATGATGATAATAACAGTAATAATAATAATAATAACAATAATAAGAATGATAATAACAATAATAGTAATGGTAATGACAATAATAATAATGATAATAACAATAATAATAACGATAATAACAGAAATAATAATGATAATAACAATAATAATAATGGTAATAACAATAATAATAATGATAATAACAATAATAATAATGGTGATAACAATAATAGTAATGGTAATGACAATAATAATAATGATAATAACAATAATAATAACGATAATAACAGAAATAATAATGATAATAACAATAATAATAATGATAATAACAGAAATAATAATGATAATGATATTAACTATAATTATAATGGTAATAACAGTAATAATAATGACATTATCGACAGTAATAATGATAATAACATTAATTATAATGATAATAACAATAAGAGTAATGATAATAACAGAAACAATAATGATAATAACAATAATAATAATGGTAATAACAATAATAATAATGATAATAACAATAATGATAATGGTGATATCAATAATAGTAATGGTAATGACAATAATAATAATGACAATAACAATAATAATAACGATAATAACAGAAATAATAATGATAATAACAGAAATAATAATGATAATAAAAGAAATAATAATGATAATAACAATACTAATAACGATAATAACAGAAATAATAATGATAATAACAGTAATGATAATGATAATAACAATAACAACAATAATAATAATAATAATAACAGAAATAATAATGATAATAACAATACTAACAATGATAATAACAGAAATAATAATGGTAATAACAATAATAATAATGGTAATAACAATAATAATAATAGTGTTAACAATAACAATAATGACAATAACAGAAATAATAATGATAATAACAATAATAATAATGGTAATAACAACAATAATAATGATAATCACGGAAATAATAATGATAATAACAATAATCATAATGGTAATAACTACATAATAATGATAATAAAAGAAATAATAATGATAATAATAGAAATAATAATGGTAATGGCAATAATAATATTGATAATAACAATAATAATAAAGATAATAAAAGAAATAATAATGATAATAACACTAATAATAATGATAATAACAATAATAATAATGGTAATAACAAAAATAATAATGCTAATAAAAGAAATAATAATGATAATAACAATAAGAATAACGATAATAACAGAAATAGTAATGAGAATAACAATAATAATAATGGTAATAACTATAATAATAATGATAATAAAAGAAATAATAATGATAATAATAGAAATAGTAATGATAATAACAATAATAATAATGATAATAAAAGAAATAATAATGATAATAACAATACTAATAACGATAATAACATAAATAATAATGATAATAACAGAAATGATAATGATAATAACGGAAATAATAATGATAATGATATTAACTATAATAATAATGGTAATAACAATAATAATAACGATAATAATAATAATAATAATGGTAATAACAATAATAATAATGATAATAATAATAATAATAATGGTAATAACAATAATAATAACGATAATGACAGAAATAATAATAAGAATAACAATAATAATAATGGTAATAACAATAACAATAATGGTAATAACAATAATAATAATGGTAATAACAATAATAATAATGACATTATCGACAGTGTTGTGCCCCCCTCGAGGTACACTGCTGTATGTAGGATATGGTTCGGGAGCGTTAAAGAACTGGACTTCACCGGCTGACGAGTATCAACAAGAAAAGACTTTATTTGACAAGCGTGTAACTCAATATCTTACGAACTCCGCGCCTTGGCGGTGTATCGCCTTTTATATTATTCACAATTGGGGTTTTGATGAGGTTCGACGTACTTTTGGTGCTGACGATGGTGTCCTACTAATCGGAGCTGACGATGTCCATTCCGTAGTTATTTCATAATGACCTGAATATCGTCGCTATGTGCAACTCTTGTTGCAAACGGGATGCAACATCCCTCCCCCCTTGGAAGGAGCATGTTAGCTCTTGTGACGACATACGATATTATGTAGAGGGATTACAAACATACAGTCTTATAATTAAGTCTATCTTTACAGTGTGATAATAATGAACGGTTAATATATACATAAGGTTTATATTGTACATTGTTTATTGGATTCTTTTAGTTCTTCGATTCGTGGTTTTGGGGAGCTAGGGTTTCCGCTTGCTATTTGTATTATCGTTTTTTTGTTTTCTTGGTTAGTTTTGTTACGAATACTTAACCCTTTACATTTATAACTTATTATTATTACTATCACTATAAGTATTATTCCGCTCGCAGAACACGAGGAAATTAAACTAAAATGGTATTCTAACGGTACATTGATATTTTTTGAGTCTAATTCTGATCTTATTTGCTCTAGGTTTTTACTTACAAGACGCAGTTCTTCTGGATGGCTAATGATTTTTCGCAATGTGTTCTTTTTATTGTTGTTTATGTGAATTATATTTAGGTTTTGGGGTAGATCCGCTATTGATAAGTTTTGTGATGGTAAATAGTGTACTGTTTTCTCTGCATTGTAACTTGCGCTCGTTTCGATTCTAAAATCCGCTGCCGAGATGGAACATTTTCCGTTTGTCGTTATAATACCAGAATCTTGTATTGTTTTGGATTGTGTATGTGTGTCATTTTCGCATGAGATTGACAATTGTTCGATGGTCGGGGTGATGTAGATCCACGATCCGGGTTTGTTTAATTCAATCAGGATGGTGTGGTTTAATTTTATTATACGCGTATTACAATTTTGAGGATGTGGTACTAATCTCGTTAAAATTTGTATTTCGCATGGTCCGTTCGGGATAGCTTGGAAGATAGGACGGTGTAATTTACAGAAGTATGTCTTTTGCATTATTTTACATTTGTTGAGATCATTATTTCCTATGTGAACGTAATCTAAGGTGTTTGTGTCTAGTGCTACATGTGTTTCGGTTGGGTCAATATAAGCATAAATAGAAGAGTTGATTTTTGTCGGTACTGGATAAACTTTATTGATTTTGTAATGTTGTGTGTTTACCAGAGGGATTTGGAGGATAACCGTGATCGTTTGCGAGTTTGCATATGATGCTAGATCGGATAGTTCATACAAAGTATGAATATTATTTACAGTTGGTGTTACTGGAAAACTTAAACCTGGCGGAAGTTGCGGGATTGCTGTTTGTAGCCATTCTGAGATTTGTGCTGGTGATATTACTGTAGGGTTGAGAATACCCCTTTTTATATCTAATGTAAATTCTAAAAGGTCCTTCGCATCTTCCGCTAAGTTTCTTATTATATTCCCAAGAATAATGGCATTTTCGTCTATAGCGGTTGTGACGTGTTGTCTGTCTGTCTCTGTCTGTAACAGTTGTTTCAGTGTGTTTGTGCTACTGAATAATATTCTTTCGTTTTGGTTTATATTTTCTACCGATTCGTTGAATAATTTAATATTCGCGTTAATGACTTGTGTTTGTTCAGTTGCGGAGGTTCTGAGAGCAGTTCCTTCTTGTTTAAGTAGTTGTATTTGTCGTTCAATTGTCGTTCTGTCTTTTGCGTCCATAGTACCGAATAGGGTTTTAGCAAGGTAACCAATGCCGTTTATGAGTCCTCGGCGGGAACGCGTATTGCCTGTGATTTGTTCAACGTACTTTAGGTTTAAAGAAATGCGTTCTAGTTCTTTTTGATGTGTCGTAGAAAATTGTTTACAGAATGTGTGTAGTTTATGGTATTCGTTATATAGGCAGCTTTTTGTTGCTGCTGTTAAAGCGTTTTGTAGACGAATTTGGCGTGTAGTTAATGATCTCGTATTTATATGTAGAGCTAATTTCCAGATGTTACCGTATATTTGTAGTTTGCCTAGTTCTTCGAAATATATTCCCGGGTTGTGTAAGAATTTGTTGATCGTACATGGTTCCGTTGTTGAGCCGATGCTTGTTATGACAAGGGCCAAACTCGATACCCTGTAAGAGAAGGTGCCCTTGATTGGAAGTGACTTATTTCGCTCCTACATGATTATAGCTTGTTGTTTTTTTTTTTTTTTTTTTTTTTTTTTTAAGAAAAGGAAATATGATTTACTAGATACCGATAAGGATGTGTTATCTATAGTTTATTCTATTACTTGTTAGTTTATAAAATGTTTCAGACGGTTGGTGTGTATACGTAGTGTTCGTCTTCCCTTTTTGATTGTATAATTTTCCTTATCGTGTTTCTGTAAAACTGTGTATGGTCCTATCCAATTTGGTGTTAATTTTTTCGTTCGTCCTTGTCGAAGCGTTTTGTCATGTAATAGTACTTGGTCCCCTGGTTTGAATATTTTTACTCTAGCCGACTTGTCGTAGTATTGTTTTGTTGTTATTTTACTGTTTTTTAAGGTCTCCTTAGCTATTAGATTTGTCGAGCGTATTCGTTGTTTTACTTCGTTCGCGTATTGGTCGTAGGTATAGTTTGGTTCAGGCGGTAAAGTAAGTGATGTTGGTAATTCGGCTTGTTTCCCGTATACTAATTCGTAGGGTGTGAATTTTGTAGCTGAATGCGGAGTTGTGTTGTAGGTGAACATGGCGTAGGGAAGCCATTCATCCCAATTCGTCTGGTCTTCATCAATAAAATTTTTTAGGTATTCTGCCAATGTCTTATGACTTCTTTCGAGCGCTCCGTTTGATTCTGGGTGGTACGCGGTGGTTTGGATTTTCTCTATTCTTAATAATTTGCACGTATCTTTAAAGATCTGACTTAAGAAGTTAGTCCCTTGATCAGTTAGTACTTTTCGCGGTATTCCATATTCGCAAATTATTTTTGTTACAAATTCCTTAGCGATTGTGTTTGCCTCTTGGTCCGGTATCGGTATAGCCTTACTAAATTTTGTTAATCCGTCTTGGAAAGTTAATATGTATTTATTCCTATCGTTAGTTTTAGGTAATGGGCCTACAATATCTAATGCACATTTTTCGAAGGGTATAGCTGGGGTGTCCGTTATTATCATTGGTGCCTTAGATGTTTTATACAGTTTGTTCTTTTGACATTTTACGCATTTGCCGATATAATTTTCTACGTCCTGTTTAATTCCTGGCCACGAATGTTTTAATAGTATACGTTTAAGCGTACGATTTATTCCCTGGTGTCCACCTAAAGGAGCGTCATGGTATTCGTAAAGTATTCGTTTCTTGTCTTCTTCAGTATAGGTGTCTGGTTCAGTTTCGTCATCTGTTCCGGAGTGAGCTGAGAGTTTTGTGTCTGTTCGGTCAGTGTCGGAGCTGGCGTCAGCATTATTGTTGACCGTTTGGTTACTGTCTGTTGGTGTTTTCCGTGGCCTACCTCTACCGCGTTTGACGACGAACATCCTACTCAACGCGTCAGCATTTTGGTTAGACTTTCCGTCCTTGTATCGAATTTCGTAATTATACTCCTCTAATTTTAAACGCCATCTCATTAATCGCGAACCTGGTTCCTTCACGCTAAATAGCCACGTTAAGGGTTTGTGATCAGTAACAATAGTGAATTTTGTTCCGTAAAGATACGGTCTGAAATGTTGAGTTGCCCAAACAATTGCCAAAAGTTCCTTTTCAGTTGTACTGTAATTGATTTCTGCGCTATTGAGAACTCTACTCGCGTAAGCGACTGGTAGGTCTTTTCCATTATGATCCTGAGATAAAATTGCTCCTATTGCCTTTCCCGAAGCGTCCGTCGTTAATGTAAACTGTTTTGAAAAATCAGGATATTGTAATAGAGGTGCTGATGTTAATTTTCCTTTTAATATGTCAAATGCTTCTTGTTCTTGCGCGGTCCACCTAAATTCTACGTCCTTCTTTAATAGTTGCGTTAATGGTTTAGCTATCTTTGAAAAATTTTCTATAAATTTCCGATAATAACTAGCTAACCCTAGGAAGGATTGAATATCTTTAGCCTTTTTTGGAGTTGGAAAATTTTGAACAGCAACTAATTTTGATGGATCCGGTTTGATCCCTTCTTCCGTAATTATATGACCTAAATAGAGAGTCTCTTTTCGCAAGAATTCACATTTACTTGGTTGCAATTTGAGTCCGCTGTCTCGCAATCGATAAAAAATTTGCTCTAATCGTTCTTGGTGTTCTTTCAGCGAACGGCCATGAACTACAATATCATCTATATATACAAAACATTTTAACCCTCTTAAGCCACCTAATATAGTTTCCATAGCCCTTTGAAATGTAGGAGGAGCGCCTTTGAGTCCGAACGGCATTCTTTTGAATTCAAAATGCCCGTGTTGTGTTGAAAACGCGGTTTTTTCACAATCCTCTGGTTCCATTTCGATTTGATGGAATCCCGTTTTTAAATCTAAAGTGGAAAAATACTTGGCTCCTCCTAATTGATCTAGTATATCCGTAATGTTAGGGAGTGGAAAAGAATCTCCCGCAGTTATATCATTTAGTTTACGAAAGTCTACTACAACCCTAAATTTTGGTTTTCCAGTTGCATCAGACTTTTTAGGTACTACTAACAGTGGAGCGTTCCATTCGCTAGTGCTTGGACCTATTATTCCTTGCTCGATCATATCCTGTACTTGCTTGTCGATTTCGTCCTTGTGTATTTGTGGTAGGCGATACGGTTTAATGTTTACGGGTTTCGCGTCTGGTAACAGTCGTATTTTGTGTCGTACAATGTCCGTGTGTCCTAGTTCGTCCCCATCCAAATAAAATACTTCATTATGTTTTTCGCATAGCTCTAGTAAATTAGTTTTTTCTTCCTCATTTAAATGTTCCGTCCTTATGTTATCGCGTAACGTCTTCATTCTATCTATTCCGGTTAGGTGTCGTATAGCGTAGAGTTCTCGCGTTTCTTTCATATTGTCTTGGTCATGGTCTTGTGTCATCAGTTCGGTGTCCAAGTCAACCGGCGGTAATCGAATCTGTACTAATTGTTCGGTCATATTTATGACTGGGATAAGACATTTTCCATTTTTGGCTTCCGTTAAACAATTTCCCATATACACGCCTGCTTGAAGCATCTTCTTTTCTACTAATCCCTCACCGTTATCATTTGCTCGAACCCGTATTATTGTCTCTGCACGTGGCGGTAAATTAAATTCTTCGTCATATAATAATGGCCATTTAACTCCTAATATTTCTACATGTTGTCCTGGTCTGATTATTGCTTTATAATTTGTAACGAAATCGTATCCTAAAATTCCGTCCGTCTGAATGGGAAAATCATCTTCAACTACACGGCACGGGTGAGTTACAACTTTGTCGCCTACTTTTATATTGAGCTCGATTTTGCAAATAGTCGGAATTTCAGTACGTCCTATTCCTCTCAGTGTAATGACCTCGTTGATCGCGGGTACCTTCCCTACAATCTTACCGTATTTAAGTAAAGTTAGATCCGCTCCTGTGTCCACTAGCATTCGCGCTTCTACATTTTTTATTTCCCTAGCTTGTATTTTAACAATGTTTTTGGGCCTAGCTGCTCCCTCGGTGCAATTTATTCTATACGAGTCTATCGTTCTTTCGTTCAGACCTGGCTGTCTGATATTATCAGTGTTTGTGTTTAAACGTGGTCTGGATTCTCTATTTGATCCTACTTCTTGCCGATAGCTTGAATTATTTCCGCCGTTATCCCTGATTAAAGTTCTACAATCTCGTTGAACATGTCCCGGTTTCTTGCAATAATTGCAGATTATTGAAGTGTGACGCACCTCTCGTTTAACACCAAAACTATGGCGAGTAGACGGGAGATGGCCAGATGGTACTGTCATCCGTGGCATGCTCAATCGCGCGTAACAATTCTTAGCGAGATGCCCTAGTCTATGGCATCTTTCGCAATTCTGTACATTGGAGCTAAATCGGTTTCTATTTGGTCCGGAATTATTCGGGTTTTTGTAATCACTATATTTTCCAAAATTTCGAGTTGAGGTTAAACCTAGCGATTGTTCTTCTTCTATGGCCGCTGTTATGGCAGTTTTAAGATTATCATACTGCCTTGACCGTATGATGATCCTTAACTTTTCATTCAACCCAATAGTAAAAATATTGAGAGCTTGTTCGTTAACTGACTCTGCTAACGCGAGATTTACGGCATTCGTATTCCTTGGCTTTAACGTTATTTGTGTTAATTCGGTCTTTAGTTTTTCTAATCTCGTTGCGTAGTCCCTAACACTTTCTCCGTCCCTTTGTCGACACGCGTTAAATTCTGTCTGCACAGTACACAGTGATCGTTTTTCAGTAAATAAAGTGGTTAAAGTTGTCTGTAATGATTCGAAACTGTCTATGTCTCTATATTCAAATTCTATTGCTGCTTTGTCCTTTAGTTTGGTCCCTAAAATTGCGCGCAGTAAAAGTGGGTGTTCGCGTTCTGATACCAACTCTTTTGCAATCGTAAATGATCTAATAAACGACGCAAGTTCGATTGCCGATTCTCCTCCAAATTCCTTTACAAGGGAAAGTGCGGTTATAACGGGGGTTGTCATTTCTACAGTTTCTAATAATGTGAAGTCGTGGAGATCAATAAGGAATTCTCGTTGTATGGTTATGTGTTCTAGCTCGCTGTCGCTTGATGAATCGCTTTCTATACTAAAATGAGGTGCGCGTAAACGTCGTCTAATTGATGCTGTTGGATCGGAAAGGGGAGTGTTGACTTCTTCAGTGTGTGTTAAAAGATTGTCGAATATGGAGTCGCAAGATTTAGATATGGCCCTACAGTGTGGCAATCTAAATTTTTCTATGTAACCACTGTTTCCCGACATACAAGATTCTGGTTTACAAAAAATAGTTACTCGAGATTATACTACTTACAATATTAGTTGCGCTTGCATATCGTTGCTTTTCTGCAGTTGGTTGTCTTTTCCAAATGGCTAACGGTCCTCGGACTGCAATCAGCTGTTTTCTCGTTCTGCCGTACGCTCCTGCTGCTTTTGACGGTGGTTGATCCGGGTAGTCGGTCTCCTCAGATGATCGGCTCCTGGATTTCTCCAATTTGACAGTAGCCCACGGGTCGGAGTGCTTCGTATCGCGACGATCTGTCCAGGCTGGTTGACGTCTCCACGGAGAACGCTTTGTGCAGCTTCTTGATGCCCTTTACTGGGTCCGGACGACTTTCGCGATTCTTTGTGGAATTACAATTGTGTGTTGTAATTCCAGCGGCGCACTATAGCTCACCGTGTCGCACTATCACGTCAAATTACAACCGTAGAAAGTAGACTATCCCACCGCTGCCACCAAATTTGTTGTGCCCCCCTCGAGGTACACTGCTGTATGTAGGATATGGTTCGGGAGCGTTAAAGAACTGGACTTCACCGGCTGACGAGTATCAACAAGAAAAGACTTTATTTGACAAGCGTGTAACTCAATATCTTACGAACTCCGCGCCTTGGCGGTGTATCGCCTTTTATATTATTCACAATTGGGGTTTTGATGAGGTTCGACATACTTTTGGTGCTGACGATGGTGTCCTACTAATCGGAGCTGACGATGTCCATTCCGTAGTTATTTCATAATGACCTGAATATCGTCGCTATGTGCAACTCTTGTTGCAAACGGGATGCAACAACAGTAATAATGATAATAACGGTAAAAATAATGATAAAAAGAACTATAATCATGATATTAACTATAATAATAATAATAATAATAACACTAATAATAATGATAATAACAGTAATAATAATAATAATAATAATAACAATAATAATAATGATAATAACAGAAATAATAATCATAATAACAATAATAATAATGGTAATAACAACAATAATAATGATAATAAAAGAAATAATAATGATAATAATAGGAATAATAAGGGTAATGGCAATAACAATATTGATAATAACAGAAATAATAGTGATAATAACAATAATAATAATGATAATAACAGAAATAATAATGATAATGATATTAACTATAATAATAATGGTAATAACAATAATAATAATGATAATAATAATAATAATAATGGTAATAACAATAATAATAACGATAATGAGAGAAATAATAATAAGTATAACAATAATAATAATGGTAATAACAATAATAATAATGACATTATCGACAGTAATAATGATAATAACATTAATTATAATGATAATAACAATAAGGGTAATGATAATAACAATAATAATAATGGTAATAACAATAATAATAATGATAATAACAATAATGATAATGGTGATATCAATAATAGTAATGGTAATGACAATAATAATAATGATAATAACAATAATAATAACGATAATAACAGAAATAATAATGATAATAACAGAAATAATAATGATAATAAAAGAAATAATAATGATAATAACAATACTAATAACGATAATAACAGAAATAATAATGATAATAACAGTAATGATAATGATAATAACAATAACAACAATAATAATAATAATAATAACAGAAATAATAATGATAATAACAATACTAACAATGATAATAACAGAAATAATAATGATAATAACAGTCGTAATAATGATAATAACACTAATAATAATGATAATAACAATAATAACAATAATAATAATAATAACAGAGATAATAATGATAATAACAGAAATAATAACGATAATAATAGAAATAATAATGAGAATCACAATAATAATAACGATAATAACAGAAATATTAATGATAATAACAGTAATAATAATAATAATAACAATAATAAGAATGATAATAACAATACTAATAATGATAATAACAGAAATAATAATGATAATAACAATAATAGTAATGGTAATAACTATAATAATAATGATAATAATAATAATAATAACGATAATCACAGAAATAATAATGATAATAACAATAATCATAATGGTAATAACTAAAATAATAATGATAATAAGAGAAATAATAATGATAATAATAGAAATAATAATGGTAATGGCAATAATAATATTGATAATAACAATAATAATAAAGATAATAAAAGAAATAATAATAATAATAACAATAATAAGAATGATAAAAACAATAATAGTAATGGTAATGACAATAATAATAATGATAATAACAATAATAATAATGATAATAACAACAATAATGATGACAATAACAGTAATAATAATAATATAACAATAATAAGAATGATAAAAACAATAATAATAATGATAATAACAATAATAGTAATGGTAATAACAATAATAATAACGATAATAACAGAAATAATAATGATAATAACAATAATAATAATGGTAATAACAAAAATAATAATGCTAGTAAAAGAAATAATAATGATAATAATAGAAGTAATAATGATAATAACAATAATAATAATGATAATAACAACAATAATGATGATAATAACAGTAATAATAATAATAATAACAATAATAAGAATGATAATAACAATAATAGTAACGGTAATGACAATAATAATAATGATAATAATAATATTAATAACGATAATAACAGAAATAATAATGTTAATAACAGTAATAATAATAATAATAACAATAATAAGAATGATAAAAACAATAATAATAATGATAATAACAATAATAGTAATGGTAATAACAATAATAATAACGATAATAACAGAAATAATAATGATAATAACAATAATAATAATGGTAATAACAAAAATAATAATGCTAGTAAAAGAAATAATAATGATAATAACAATAATAATAACGATAATAACAGAAATAGTAATGAGAATAACTATAATAATAATGGTAATAACTATAATAATAATGATAATAATAGAAATAATAATGATAG
This sequence comes from Coelioxys conoideus, assembly GCA_947623535.1. NCBI lineage: Eukaryota > Metazoa > Arthropoda > Insecta > Hymenoptera > Megachilidae > Coelioxys > Coelioxys conoideus. Next base: position 393,333 of record CANQJN010000037.1, on the reverse strand, counting down.
TAACAATAATAATAATGATAATAACAACAATAATGATGATAATAACAGTAATAGTAATAATAATAACAATAATAAGAATGATAATAACAATAATAGTAACGGTAATGACAATAATAATAATGATAATAATAATACTAATAACGATAATAACAGAAATAATAATGTTAATAACAGTAATAATAATAATAATAACAATAATAAGAATGATAATAACAATAATAATAATGGTAATGACAATAATAATAGTAATAATAACAATAATAATGACGATAATAACAGAAATAATAATGATAATAACAGTAATAATAATAATAATAACAATAATAAGAATGATAATAACAATAATAATAATGGTAATGACAATAATAATAGTAATAATAACAGTAGTAATAATGATAATAACACTAATAATAATGATAATAACAATAACAACAATAATAATAATAATAACAGAAATAATAATGGTAATAACAATAATAATAATGGTAATAACAATAATAATAATAGTGTTAACAATAACAATAATGACATTATCGACAGTAATAATGATAATAACGGTAATAATAATGATAGAAAGAACTATAATCATGATATTAACTATAATAATAATAATAATAATAACACTAATAATAATGATAATAACAGTAATAATAATAATAATAATAATAATAACAATAATAATAACGATAATAACAGAAATAATAATGATAATGATATTAACCATAATAATAATGGTAATAACAATAATAATAACGATAATGACAGAAATAATAATAAGAATAACAATAATAATAATGGTAATAACAATAACAATAATGGTAATAACAATAATAATAATGGTAATAACAATAATAATAATGACATTATCGACAGTAATAATGATAATAACGGTAATAATAATGATAGAAAGAACTATAATCATGATATTAACTATAATAATAATAATAATAATAACACTAATAATAATGATAATAACAGTAATAATAATAATAATAATAATAATAACAATAATAATAATGATAATAACAGAAATAATAATGATAATAACAATAATAATAATGGTAATAACAAAAATAATAATGCTAATAAACAAATAATAATGATAATAACAATACTAATAACGATAATAACAGAAATAATAACGATAATAACATAAATAATAATGATAATAACAGTAATGATAATGATAATAGCAATACTAATAAAGATAATAACAGTAATAATAATGATAATAACACTAATAATAATGATAATGACAGAAATAATAATCGTATTAACAATAATAATAATGGTAATAACAATAATAATAATGGTAATAACTATAATAATAATGATAATAACAGTAATAATAATGATAATAACAGTAATAATAATGATAATAACAGTAATAATAACGATAATAATAGAAATAATAATGATAATAACAATAATAATAATGATAATAACAACAATAATGATGATAATAACAGTAATAATAATAATAATAATAATAATAAGAATGATAATAACAATAATTGTAATGGTAATGACAATAATAATAATGATAATAACAATAATAATAATGGTAGTGACAATAATAATAGTAATATAACAATAATAATGACGATAATAACAGAAATAATAATGATAATAACAGTAATAATAATAATAATAACAATAATAAGAATGATAATAACAATAATAATAATGGTAATGACAATAATAATAGTAATAATAACAGTAGTAATAATGATAATAACACTAATAATAATGATAATAACAATAACAACAATAATAATAATAATAATAACAGAAATAATAATGATAATAACAATACTAATAATGATAATAACAATAATAATAATGGTAGTAACAACAATAATAATGATAATCACAGAAATAATAATGATAATAACAATAATCATAATGGCAATAACTACAATAATAATAAAGATAATAAAAGAAATAATAATAAGAATAACAATAATAATAATGGTAATAACAATGATACTAATGGCATTATCGCCATAATAATGATAATAACAGTAATGATAATGATAATAGCAATACTAATAAAGATAATAACAGTAATAATAATAATGACATTAACGACAATAATAATGATAATAGCAACAATAATGATGATAATAACAGTAATAATAATGATAATAACAGTAATAATAATGATAATAACACTAATAATAATGATAATAGCAGAAATAATAATGGTAATGACAATAATAATAATGTTAATCAGAATAATAGCAATGGTAATAACAATAATAATAACGATAATAACAGAAATAATAATGATAATAACAATAATAATAATGGTAATAACAATAATAATAATGATAATAACAGAAATAATAATGATAATAATAATAATAATAACAGAAGTAATAACGATAATAACAGAAATAGTAATGATAAAACTATAATAATAATGGTGATAACAATAATAATAATGATAATAACATATATAATAATGATAATAACAATAATAATAACGATAATAACATAAATAATAATGATAATAACAATAATAATAATGCTAATAACAAAACTAATAATGATAATAACAGAAATAATAACGATAATAACAGAAATAGTAATGATAAAACTATAATAATAATGGTGATAACAATAATAATAGTGATAATAACATATATAATAATGATAATAACAATAATAATAACGATAATAACATAAATAATAATGATAATAACAATAATAATAATGGTAATAATAACAATAATAATGATAATAACAGAAGTAATAATGATAATAACAATAATAGTAATGGTAATAACTATAATAATAATGATAATAAAAGAAATAATAATGATAATAAAAGAAATAATAATGATAATAACAGAAATAATAATGATAATGACAGAAATAATAATGATAATAACAATAGTAATAATGACAATAACAGAAATAATAATGATAATAAGAGAAATAATAATGATAATAACAATAATAATAATGGTAATAACTATAATAATAATGATAATAAAAGAAATAATAATGATAATAATAGAAATAATAATGGTAATGGCAATAATAATATTGTTAATAACACAAATAATAATGCTAATAACAAAACTAATAATGATAATAACAATACTAATAACGATAATAACAGAAATAATAATGATAATAACAGTAATGATAATGATAATAACAGAAATAATAATGATAATGATATTAACTATAATAATAATGGTAATAACAATAATAATAATGATAATAATAATAATAATAATGGTAATAACAATAATAATAACGATAATGACAGAAATAATAATAAGAATAACAATAATAATAATGGTAATAACAATAACAATAATGGTAATAACAATAATAATAATGGTAATAACAATAATAATAATGACATTATCGACAGTAATAATGATAATAACGGTAATAATAATGATAGAAAGAACTATAATCATGATATTAACTATAATAATAATAATAATAATAACACTAATAATAATGATAATAACAGTAATAATAATAATAATAATAATAACAATAATAATAATGATAATAACAGAAATAATAATGATAATAACAGAAATAATAATGATAATAACAACAATAATAGTGATAATAAAAGAAGTAATAATGATAATAACAATACTAATAACGATAATAACAGAAATAATAATGATAATAACAGTAATGATAATGATAATAACAGAAATAATAATGATAATGATATTAACTATAATAATAATGGTAATAACAATAATAATAATGGTAATAATAACACTAATAATAATGATAATAACAGTAATAATAATAATAATAATAATAATAACAATAATAATAATGATAATAACAGAAATAATAATGATAATAACAATAATAATAATGGTAATAACAAAAATAATAATGCTAATAAAAGAAATAATAATTATAATAACAATACTAATAACGATAATAACAGAAATAATAACGATAATAACATAAATAATAATGATAATAACAGTAATGATAATGATAATAATAGAAATAATAATGATAATGATAGAAATAGTAATAAGAATAACAATAATAATAATGGTAATAACAATGATACTAATGGCATTATCGCCTTAATAATGATAATAACAGTAATGATAATGATAATAGCAATACTAATAAAGATAATAACAGTAATAATAATAATGACATTCACGACAATAATAATGATAATAGCAACAATAATGATGATAATAACAGTAATAATAATGATAATAACAGTAATAATAATGAAAATAACACTAATAATAATGATAATGACAGAAATAATAATCGTATTAACAATAATAATAATGGTAATAACAATAATAATAATGGTAATAACTATAATAATAATGATAATAACAGTAATAATAATGATAATAACAGTAATAATAATGATAATAACAGTAATAATAACGATAATAATAGAAATAATAATGATAATAACAATAATAATAATGATAATAACAACAATAATGATGATAATAACAGTAATAATAATAATAATAATAATAATAAGAATGATAATAACAATAATTGTAATGGTAATGACAATAATAATGACGATAATAACAGAAATAATAATGATAATAACAGTAATAATAATAATAATAACAATAATAAGAATGATAATAACAATAATAATAATGGTAATGACAATAATAATAGTAATAATAACAGTAGTAATAATGATAATAACACTAATAATAATGATAAAAGCAATAACAACAATAATAATAATAATAATAACAGAAATAATAATGATAATAACAATACTAATAATGATAATAACAATAATAATAATGGTAGTAACAACAATAATAATGATAATCACAGAAATAATAATGATAATAACAATAATCATAATGGCAATAACTACAATAATAATAAAGATAATAAAAGAAATAATAATGATAATAACACTAATAATAATGATAATAATAAGAATAATAATGGTAATAACAATAATAATAACGATAATGACAGAAATAATAATAAGAATAACAATAATAATAATGGTAATAACAATGATACTAATGGCATTATCGCCATAATAATGATAATAACAGTAATGATAATGATAATAGCAATACTAATAAAGATAATAACAGTAATAATAATAATGACATTAACGACAATAATAATGATAATAGCAACAATAATGATGATAATAACAGTAATAATAATGATAATAACAGTAATAATAATGATAATAACACTAATAATAATGATAATAGCAGAAATAATAATGGTAATGACAATAATAATAATGTTAATCAGAATAATAGCAATGGTAATAATAATAATAATAACGATAATAACAGAAATAATAATGATAATAACAATAATAATAATGATAATAACAATAATAATAACGATAATAACATAAATAATAATGATAATAACAATAATAATAATGCTAATAACAAAACTAATAATGATAATAACAATACTAATAACGATAATAACAGAAATAATAATGATAATAACAGTAATGATAATGATAATAACAGAAATAATAATGATAATGATATTAACTATAATAATAATGGTAATAACAATAATAATAATGATAATAATAATAATAATAATGGTAATAACAATAATAATAACGATAATGACAGAAATAATAATAAGAATAACAATAATAATAATGGTAATAACAATAACAATAATGGTAATAACAATAATAATAATGGTAATAACAATAATAATAATGACATTATCGACAGTAATAATGATAATAACGGTAATAATAATGATAGAAAGAACTATAATCATGATATTAACTATAATAATAATAATAATAATAACACTAATAATAATGATAATAACA
>CANQJN010000037.1:382500-385000 GCA_947623535.1 Coelioxys conoideus | reverse complement strand
AACAATTACAATAATGACAATAACAGAAATAATAATTATAATAACAATAATAATAATGGTAATAACAATAATAATAATGATAATAGCAACAATAATGATGATAATAACAGTAATAATAATGATAATAGCAGTAATAATAATGATAATAACACTAATAATAATGATAATAACAGAAATAATAATGATAATAACAATAGTAATAATTGTAATAACAATAATAATAATGATAATACCAGAAATAATAGTGATAATAACAATACTAAGAATGATAATAACAGAAACAATAATGATAATAACAATAATAATAATGGTAATAACAACAATAATAATGATAATAAAAGAAATAATAATGATAATAATAGGAATAATAAGGGTAATGGCAATAACAATATTGATAATAACAGAAATAATAATGATAATTACAATAGTAATAATTGTAATAACAATAATAATAATGATAATCCCAGAAATAATAGTGATAATAACAATAATAATAATGGTAATAACAATAATAATAATGATAATAACAATAATAATAATGGTGATAACAATAATAGTAATGGTAATGACAATAATAATAATGATAATAACAATAATAATAACGATAATAACAGAAATAATAATGATAATAACAGAAATAATAATGATAATAACAGTAATGATAATGATAATAACAGAAATAATAATGATAATAACAATAATAATAATGATAATAACAACAATAATGATGATAATAACAGTAATAATAATAATAATAACAATAATAAGAATGATAATAACAATAATAGTAATGGTAATGACAATAATAATAATGATAATAACAATAATAATAACGATAATAACAGAAATAATAATGATAATAACAGAAATAATAATGATAATAACAGAAATAATAATGATAATAACAACAATAATAGTGATAATAAAAGAAATAATAATGATAATAACAATACTAATAACGATAATAACAGAAATAATAGTGATAATAACAGTAATGATAATGATAATAACAGAAATAATAATGATAATAACAATAATAATAATAATAATAACAGAAATAATAATGATAATAACAATAATAATAATGATAATAACAGAAATAATAATGATAATGATATTAACCATAATAATAATGGTAATAACAATAATAATAATGAAAATAACAACAATAATGATGATAATAACAGTAATAATAATAATAATAACAATAATAAGAATGATAATAACAATAATAGTAATGGTAATGACAATAATAATAATGATAATAACAATAATAATAACGATAATAACAGAAATAATAATGATAATAACAGAAATAATAATGATAATAACAGATATAATAATGATAATAACAACAATAATAATGATAATAAAAGAAATAATAATGATAATAACAATACTAATAACGATAATAACAGAAATAATAATGATAATAACAGTAATGATAATGATAATAACAGAAATAATAATGATAATGATATTAACTCTAATAATAATGGTAATAACAATAATAATAATGATAATAATAATAATAATAATGGTAATAACAATAATAATAACGATAATGGCAGAAATAATAATAAGAATAACAATAATAATAATGATAATAACAGAAATAATAATGATAATAACAATAATAATAATGGTAATAACAAAAATAATAATGCTAATAAAAGAAATAATAATGATAATAACAATACTAATAACGATAATAACATAAATAATAATGATAATAGCAGTAATGATAATGATAATAATAGAAATAATAATGATAATGATAGAAATAGTAATAAGAATAACAATAATAACAATGGTAATAACAATGATACTAATGGCATTATCGCCTTAATAATGATAATAACAGTAATGATAATGATAATAGCAATACTAATAAAGATAATAACAGTAATAATAATAATGACATTCACGACAATAATAATGATAATAACAACAATAATGATGATAATAACAGTAATAATAATGATAATAACACTAATAATAATGATAATGACAGAAATAATAATCGTATTAACAATAATAATAATGGTAATAACAATAATGATAATGGTAATAACTATAATAGTAATGATAATAACAGTAATAATAATGATAATAACAGTAATAATAATGATAATAACAGTAATAATAACGATAATAATAGAAATAATAATGATAATAACAATAATAATAATGATAATAACAACAATAATGATGATAATAACAGTAATAATAATAATAATAATAATAATAAGAATGATAATAACAATAATTGTAATGGTAATGACAATAATAATAATGATAATAACAATAATAGTAATGGTAATGACAATAATAATAGTAATATAACAATAATAATGACGATAATAACAGAAATAATAATGATAATAACAGTAATAATAATAATAATAACAATAATAAGAATGATAATAACAATAATAATAATGGTAATGACAATAATAATAGTAATAATAACAGTAGTAATAATGATAATAACACTAAT
>CANQJN010000037.1:312500-377500 GCA_947623535.1 Coelioxys conoideus | reverse complement strand
ATAACAATACTAAGAATGATAATAACAGAAACAATAATGATAATAACAATAATAATAATAGTAATAACAATAATAATAGAAATAATAATGATAATAACAATAATAATAATGATAATACCAACAATAATGATGATAATAACAGTAATAATAATAATAATAACAGAAATAATAATGATAATAACAATAATAGTAATGGTAATGACAATAATAATAATGATAATAACAATAATAATAATGGTAATAACTATAATAATAATGATAATAAAAGAAATAATAATGATAATAATAGAAATAATAATGGTAATGGCAATAATAATATTGATAATAACAGAATTAATAATGATAATAAGAATAATAATAATGATAATAAAAGAAATAATAATGATAATAACAATACTAATAACGATAATAACAGAAATAATAATGATAATAACAGTAATGATAATGATAATAACAGAAATAATAATGATAATAACAACAATAATAATGATAATAAAAGAAATAATAATGATAATAACAATACAAATAACGATAATAACAGAAATAATAATGATAATAACAGTAATGATAATGTTAATAACAGAAATAATAATGATAATGATATTAACTATAATAATAATGGTAATAACAATAATAATAATGATAATAATAATAATATTAATGGTAATAACAATAATAATAACGCTAATGACAGAAATAATAATAAGAATAACAATAATAATAATGGTAATAACAATAATAATAATGACATTATCGACAGTAATAATGATAATAACGGTAATAATAATGATAAAAAGAACTATAATCATGATATTAACTATAATAATAATAATAATAATAACACTTATAATAATGATAATAACAGTAATAATAATAATAATAATAATAATAACAATAATAATAATGATAATAACAGAAATAATAATGATAATAACAATAATAATAATGGTAATAACAACAATAATAATGATAATAAAAGAAATAATAATGATAATAATAGGAATAATAAGGGTAATGGCCATAACAATATTGATAATAACAGAAATAATAATGATAATTACAATAGTAATAAGTGTAATAACAATAATAATAATGATAATCCCAGAAATAATAGTGATAATAACAATACTAAGAATGATAATAACAGAAACAATAATGATAATATCAATAATAATAATGGTAATAACAATAATAATAATAATGATAATAACAATAATAATAATGGTAATAACAATAATAGTAATGGTAATGACAATAATAATAATGATAATAACAATAATAATAACGATAATAACAGAAATAATAATGATAATAACAGAAATAATAATGATAATAACAATAATAATAATGATAATAAAAGAAATAATAATGATAATAACAATACTAATAAGAGATAATAACAGAAATAATAATGATAATAACAGTAATGATAATGATAATAACAGAAATAATAATGATAATAACAGTAATGATAATGATAATAACAGAAATAGTAATGATAATGACAGAAATAATAATGATAATAACAATAGTAATAATTGTAATAACAATAGTAATAATTGTAATAACAATAATAATAATGATAATACCAGAAATAATAGTGATAATAACAATACTAATAATGATAATAACAGAAACAATAATGATAATAACAATAATTATAATGGTAATAACAATAATAATAATGATAATAGAAATAATAATAATGGTAATGACAATAATAATAATGATAATAACACTAATAATAATGATAATAACAATAATAACAATAATAATAATATCAATAACAGAGATAATAACGATAATAACAGAAATAATAATGATAATAACAGAAATAATAATGATAATAACAATAATAATAATGATAATAACAATACTAATAACGATAATAACAGAAATAACAATGATAATAACAGTAATGATAATGATAATAACAGTAATGATAATGATAATAACAGAAATAATAATGATAATGACAGAAATAATAATGATAATAACAATAGTAATAATTGTAATAACAATAATAATAATGATAATACCAGAAATAATAGTGATAATAACAATACTAAGAATGATAATAACAGAAACAATAGTGATAATAACAATAATAATAATGGTAATAACAATAATAGTAATGATAATAAAAATAATAATAATGGTAATGACAATAATAATAATGATAATAACAGTAGTAATAATGATAATAACACTAATAATAATGATAATAACAATAATAACAATAATAATAATATCAATAACAGAGATAATAACGATAATAACAGAAATAATAATGATAATAACAGAAATAATAACGATAATAATAGAAATAATAATGATAATAACAATAATAATAATGATAATCCCAGAAATAATAGTGATAATAACAATACTAAGAATGATAATAACAGAAACAATAATGATAATAACAATAATAATAATAGTAATAACAATAATAATAGAAATAATAATGATAATAACAATAATAATAATGATAATACCAACAATAATGATGATAATAACAGTAATAATAATAATAATAACAGAAATAATAATGATAATAACAATAATAGTAATGGTAATGACAATAATAATAATGATAATAACAATAATAATAATGGTAATAACTATAATAATAATGATAATAAAAGAAATAATAATGATAATAATAGAAATAATAATGGTAATGGCAATAATAATATTGATAATAACAGAATTAATAATGATAATAAGAATAATAATAATGATAATAAAAGAAATAATAATGATAATAACAATACTAATAACGATAATAACAGAAATAATAATGATAATAACAGTAATGATAATGATAATAACAGAAATAATAATGATAATAACAACAATAATAATGATAATAAAAGAAATAATAATGATAATAACAATACAAATAACGATAATAACAGAAATAATAATGATAATAACAGTAATGATAATGTTAATAACAGAAATAATAATGATAATGATATTAACTATAATAATAATGGTAATAACAATAATAATAATGATAATAATAATAATATTAATGGTAATAACAATAATAATAACGCTAATGACAGAAATAATAATAAGAATAACAATAATAATAATGGTAATAACAATAATAATAATGACATTATAGACAGTAATAATGATAATAACGGTAATAATAATGATAAAAAGAACTATAATCATGATATTAACTATAATAATAATAATAATAATAACACTTATAATAATGATAATAACAGTAATAATAATAATAATAATAATAATAACAATAATAATAATGATAATAACAGAAATAATAATGATAATAACAATAATAATAATGGTAATAACAACAATAATAATGATAATAAAAGAAATAATAATGATAATAATAGGAATAATAAGGGTAATGGCAATAACAATATTGATAATAACAGAAATAATAATGATAATTACAATAGTAATAATTGTAATAACAATAATAATAATGATAATCCCAGAAATAATAGTGATAATAACAATACTAAGAATGATAATAACAGAAACAATAATGATAATATCAATAATAATAATGGTAATAACAATAATAATAATGATAATAACAATAATAATAATGGTAATAACAATAATAGTAATGGTAATGACAATAATAATAATGATAATAACAATAATAATAACGATAATAACAGAAATAATAATGATAATAACAGAAATAATAATGATAATAACAATAATAATAATGATAATAAAAGAAATAATAATGATAATAACAATACTAATAAGAGATAATAACAGAAATAATAATGATAATAACAGTAATGATAATGATAATAACAGAAATAGTAATGATAATGACAGAAATAATAATGATAATAACAATAGTAATAATTGTAATAACAATAGTAATAATTGTAATAACAATAATAATAATGATAATACCAGAAATAATAGTGATAATAACAATACGAATAATGATAATAACAGAAACAATAATGATAATAACAATAATTATAATGGTAATAACAATAATAATAATGATAATAGAAATAATAATAATGGTAATGACAATAATAATAATGATAATAACACTAATAATAATGATAATAACAATAATAACAATAATAATAATATCAATAACAGAGATAATAACGATAATAACAGAAATAATAATGATAATAACAGAAATAATAATGATAATAACAATAATAATAATGATAATAACAATACTAATAACGATAATAACAGAAATAACAATGATAATAACAGTAATGATAATGATAATAACAGTAATGATAATGATAATAACAGAAATAATAATGATAATGACAGAAATAATAATGATAATAACAATAGTAATAATTGTAATAACAATAGTAATAATTGTAATAACAATAATAATAATGATAATACCAGAAATAATAGTGATAATAACAATACTAAGAATGATAATAACAGAAACAATAGTGATAATAACAATAATAATAATGGTAATAACAATAATAGTAATGATAATAAAAATAATAATAATGGTAATGACAATAATAATAATGATAATAACAGTAGTAATAATGATAATAACACTAATAATAATGATAATAACAATAATAACAATAATAATAATATCAATAACAGAGATAATAACGATAATAACAGAAATAATAATGATAATAACAGAAATAATAACGATAATAATAGAAATAATAATGATAATAACAATAATAATAATGATAATACCAACAATAATGATGATAATAACAGTAATAATAATAATAATAACAGAAATAATAATGATAATAACAATAATAGTAATGGTAATGACAATAATAATAATAATGATAATAACAATAACAATAGCGATAATAACAGAAATAATAATGATAATAACAATAATAATAATGGCAATAACTATAATAATAATGATAATAAAAGAAATAATAATGATAATAATAGAAATAATAATGATAAGAACAATAAAAATAATGATAATAACAACAATAATGATGATAATAACAGTAATAATAATAATAATAACAATAACAAGAATGATAATAACAATAATAGTAATGGTAATGACAATAATAATAATGATAATAACAATAATAATAGCGATAATAACAGAAATAATAATGATAATAACAATAATAATAATGGTAATAACTATAATAATAATGATAATAAAAGAAATAATGATGATAATAATAGAAATAATAATGGTAATGGCAATAATAATATTGATAATAACAGAAATAATAATGATAATAACAATAATAATAATGGTAATAACAACAATAATAATGATAATAACAGAAATAATAACGATAATAACAGAAATAGTAAGGATAAAACTATAATAATAATGGTGATAACAATAATAATAATGATAATAACATATATAATAATGATAATAACAATAATAACATAAATAATAATGATAATAACAATAATAATAATGGTAATAATAACAATAATAATGATAATAACAGAAGTAATAATGATAATAACAATAATAATATTGGTAATAACTATAATAATTATGATAATAACAGTAATAATAATGATAATAACAGTAATAATAATGATAATAACAGAAATAATAATGATAATAACAATAGTAATAATTATAATAACAATAATAATAATGATAATCCCTGAAATAATAGTGATAATAACAATACTAAGAATGATAATAACAATACTAATAACGATAATAACAGAAATAATAATGATAATAACAGTAATGATAATGATAATAGCAGAAATAATAATGATAATGATATTAACCATAATAATAATGGTAATAACAATAATAATAACGATAAGGACGGAAATAATAATAAGAATAACAATAATAATAATGGTAATAACAATAACAATAATGGTAATAGTAATAACAATAATAATAATGATAATAACAATAATAATAATGGTAATGACAATAATAATATTGATAATAACAGTAGTAATAATGATAATAACACTAATAATAATGATAATAACAATAATAACAATAATAATAATATCAATAACAGAGATAATAACGATAATAACAGAAATAATAATGATAATAACAGAAATAATAACGATAATAATAGAAATAATAATGATAATAACAATAATAATAATGATAATACCAACAATAATGATGATAATAACAGTAATAATAATAATAATAACAGAAATAATAATGATAATAACAATAATAGTAATGGTAATGACAATAATAATAATGATAATAACAATAATAATAGCGATAATAACAGAAATAATAATAATAATAACAATAATAATAATGGTAATGACAATAATAATATTGATAATAACAGTAGTAATAATGATAATAACACTAATAATAATGATAATAACAATAATAACAATAATAATAATAATAATAACAGAGATAATAATGATAATAACAATACTAATAATGATAATAACACAAATAATAACGATAATAATAGAAATAATAATGATAATAACAATAATAATAATGATAATAACAACAATAATGATGATAATAACAGTAATAATAATAATAATAACAATAATAAGAATGATAATAACAATAATAGTAATGGTAATGACAATAATAATAATGATAATAACAATAATAATAGCGATAATAACAGAAATAATAATGATAATAACAATAATAATAATGGTAATAACTATAATAATAATGATAATAAAAGAAATAATAATGATAATAATAGAAATAATAATGGTAATGGCAATAATAATATTGATAATAACAGAAATAATAATGATAATAACAATAATAATAATGGTAATAATAACAATAATAATGATAATAACAGAAGTAATAATGATAATAACAATAATAATATTGGTAATAACTATAATAATAATGATAATAACAGTAATAATAATGATAATAACAGTAATAATAATGATAATAACAGTAATAATAATGATAATAACAGAAATAATAATAATAATAACAATAGTAATAATTGTAATAACAATAATAATAATGATAATCCCAGAAATAATAGTGATAATAACAATACTAAGAATGATAATAACAGAAACAATAATGATAATATCAATAATAATAATGGTAATAACAATAATAATAATGATAATAACAATAATAATAATGGTAATAACAATAATAGTAATGGTAATGACAATAATAATAATGATAATAACAATAATAATAACGATAATAACAGAAATAATAATGATAATAACAGAAATAATAATGATAATAACAATAATAATAATGATAATAAAAGAAATAATAATGATAATAACAATACTAATAAGAGATAATAACAGAAATAATAATGATAATAACAGTAATGATAATGATAATAACAGAAATAATAATGATAATAACAGTAATGATAATGATAATAACAGAAATAGTAATGATAATGACAGAAATAATAATGATAATAACAATAGTAATAATTGTAATAACAATAATAATAATGATAATACCAGAAATAATAGTGATAATAACAATACTAATAATGATAATAACAGAAACAATAATGATAATAACAATAATTATAATGGTAATAACAATAATAATAATGATAATAGAAATAATAATAATGGTAATGACAATAATAATAATGATAATAACACTAATAATAATGATAATAACAATAATAACAATAATAATAATATCAATAACAGAGATAATAACGATAATAACAGAAATAATAATGATAATAACAGAAATAATAATGATAATAACAATAATAATAATGATAATAACAATACTAATAACGATAATAACAGAAATAACAATGATAATAACAGTAATGATAATGATAATAACAGTAATGATAATGATAATAACAGAAATAATAATGATAATGACAGAAATAATAATGATAATAACAATAGTAATAATTGTAATAACAATAGTATTAATTGTAATAACAATAATAATAATGATAATACCAGAAATAATAGTGATAATAACAATACTAAGAATGATAATAACAGAAACAATAGTGATAATAACAATAATAATAATGGTAATAACAATAATAGTAATGATAATAAAAATAATAATAATGGTAATGACAATAATAATAATGATAATAACAGTAGTAATAATGATAATAACACTAATAATAATGATAATAACAATAATAACAATAATAATAATATCAATAACAGAGATAATAACGATAATAACAGAAATAATAATGATAATAACAGAAATAATAACGATAATAATAGAAATAATAATGATAATAACAATAATAATAATGATAATCCCAGAAATAATAGTGATAATAACAATACTAAGAATGATAATAACAGAAACAATAATGATAATAACAATAATAATAATAGTAATAACAATAATAATAGAAATAATAATGATAATAACAATAATAATAATGATAATACCAACAATAATGATGATAATAACAGTAATAATAATAATAATAACAGAAATAATAATGATAATAACAATAATAAGAATGATAATAACAGAAATGGTAATGATAATGACAACAATAATAATAACGATAATAACAGCAATAATAATGATAATAACAATAATAATAAAGGTAATTACAACAATAATGATGATATTAACTATAAGAATAATGATAATAGCAATACTAATAAAGATAATAACAGTAATAATAATGATAATAGCAACAATAATGATGATAATAACAGTAATAATAATAATAATAATAACAATAATAAAAATAATAAGAATGATAATAACAATAATAATAGTAGTGATAACAATAATAATAATGATAATAACATATATAATAATGATAGTAGCATAATAATAATAGTGTTAACAATTACAATAATGACAATAACTGAAATAATAATGATAATAACAATAATAATAATGGTAATAACAATAATAATAATGATAATAGCAACAATAATGATGATAATAACAGTAATAATAATGATAATAGCAACAATAATGATGATAATAACAGTAATAATAATAATAATAATAACAATAATAAAAATAATAATAATGGTAATAACAATAATAATAATGGCAATAACAATAATAATAATGATAATAACAATAATAATAATGGTAATGACAATAATAATAATGATAATAACAGTAGTAATAATGATAATAACACTAATAATAATGATAATAACAATAACAACAATAATAATAATAATAACAGAAATAATAATGATAATAACAATACTAATAGTGATAATAACAGAAATAATACTGATAATAACAATAATAATAATGGTAATAACAATAATAATAATAGTGTTAACAATAACAATAATGACAATAACAGAAATATTAATGGTAATAACAACAATAATGATGATATTAACTATAATAACAATGCTAATAATAATAATAATAATGATAATAACAATAATAGTAATGGTAATAACAATAATAATAACGATAATAACAGTAATGATAATGATAATAGCAATACTAATAAAGATAATAACAGTAATAATAATAATGACATTAACGACAATAATAATGATAATAGCAACAATAATGATGATAATAACAGTAGTAATAATGATAATAACAGTAATAATAATGATAATAACAGTAATAATAATGATAATAACATAAATAATAATGATAATAACAATAGTAATAATGGTAATAAGAATAATAGCAATGGTAATAACAATAATAATAACGATAATAACAGAAATAATAATGATAATAACAGAAATAATAACAGAAGTAATAACGATAATAACAGAAATAGTAATGATAAGACTATAATAATAATGGTGATAACAATAATAATAATGATAATAACATATATAATAATGATAATAACAATAATAATAACGATAATAACATAAATAATAATGATAATAACAATAATAATAATGGTAATAACAACAATAATAATGATAATAACAGGAATAATAATGCTAATAACAAAACTAATAATGATAATAACAGAAATAATAACGATAATAACAGAAATAGTAATGATAAAACTATAATAATAATGGTGATAACAATAATAATAATGATAATAACAATAATAATAATGGTAATAATAACAATAATAATGATAATAACAGAAGTAATAATGATAATAACAATAATAATAATGGTAATGACAATAATAATAGTAATAATAACAATAATAATGACGATAGTAACAGAAATAATAATGATAATAACAGTAATAATAATAATAATAACAATAATAAGAATGATAATAACAATAATAATAATGGTAATGACAATAATAATAGTAATAATAACAGTAGTAATAATGATAATAACACTAATAATAATGATAATAACAATAACAACAATAATAATAATAATAACAGAAATAATAATGATAATAACAATACTAATAGTGATAATAACAGAAATAATAATGATAATAACAATAATAATAATGGTAATAACAATAATAATAATAGTGTTAACAATAACAATAATGACAATAACAGAAATAATAATGATAATAACAATAATAATAATGGTAATAACAATAATAATAATGATAATAACAGAAATAATAATGATAATAATAATAATAATAACAGAAGTAATAACGATAATAACAGATATAGTAATGATAAAACTATAATAATAATGGTGATAACAATAATAATAATGATAATAACATATATAATAAGGATAATAACAATAATAATAACGATAATAACATAAATAATAATGATAATAACAATAATAATAATCGTAATAACAACAATAATAATGATAATAACAGAAATAATAATGCTAATAACAAAACTAATAATGATAATAACAGAAATAATAACGATAATAACAGAAATAGTAATGATAAAACTATAATAATAATGGTGATAACAATAATAATAATGATAATAACATATATAATAATGATAATAACAATAATAATAATGGTAATAACTATAATAATAATGATAATAAATGAAATAATAATGATAATAATAGAAATAATAATGGTAATGGCAATAATAATATTGATAATAACAGAAATAATAATGATAATAACAATAATAATAATGATAATAACAATACTAATAACGATAATAACAGAAATAATAACGATAATAACAGAAATAATAATGATAATAACAATAATAATAATGGTAATAACAATAATAATAATAGTGTTAACAATAACAATAATGACGATAACAGAAATAATAATGATAATAACAATAATAATAATGGTAATAACAATATTAATATTGATAATAACAGAAATAATAATGATAATAATAATAATAATAACAGAAGTAATAACGATAATAACAGAAATAGTAATGATAAAACTATAATAATAATGGTGATAACAATAATAATAATGATAATAACAATAATAATAATGGTAATAATAAGAATAATAATGATAATAACAGAAGTAATAATGAAAATAACAATAATAATAATGGTAATAACTATAATAATAATGATAATAACAGTAATAATAATGATAATAACAGTAATAATAATGATAATAACAGTAATAATAATGATAATAACAATACTAATAACGATAATAACAGAAATAATAACGATAATAACAGAAATAATAATGATAATAACAGAAATAATAATGATAATAACAATAATAATAATGGTAATAATAATACTAATAATGATAATAACAGAAATAATAACGATAATAATAGAAATAATAATGATAATAACAATAATAATAACGATGATAACAGAAATAAGTATGATAATAAGAGAAATAATAATGATAATAACAATAATAATAATGGTAATAACTATAATAATAATGATAATAAATGAAATAATAATGATAATAATAGAAATAATAATGGTAATGGCAATAATAATATTGATAATAACAGAAATAATAATGATAATAACAATAATAATAATGATAATAACAATACTAATAACGATAATAACAGAAATAATAACGATAATAACAGAAATAATAATGATAATAACCGTAATGGTAATGATATTAACAGAAATAATAATGATAACGATATTAACTATAATAATAATGGTAATAACATTAATAATAATGGTAATGACAATAATAATAGTAATAATAACAATAATAATGACGATAATAACAGAAATAATAATGATAATAACAGTAATAATAATAATAATAACAATAATAAGAATGATAATAACAATAATAATAATGGTAATGACAATAATAATAGTAATAATAACAGTAGTAATAATGATAATAACACTAATAATAACGATAATAACAATAACAACAATAATAATAATAATAATAACAGAAATAATAATGATAATAACAATACTAACAATGATAATAACAGAAATAATAATGGTAATAACAATAATAATAATAGTGTTAACAATAACAATAATGACAATAACAGAAATAATAATGATAATAACAATAATCATAATGGTAATAATATAAATAATAATGATAATAACAGTAATGATAATGATATTAACTATAATAATAATGGTAATAGCAATAATAATAATGATAATAATAAGAATAATAATGGTAATAACAATAATAATAACGATAATGACAGAAATAATAATAAGAATAACAATAATAATAATGGTAATAACAATGATACCAATGGCATTATCGCCATAATAACGATAATAACAGAAATAATAATGATAATAACAATAATAATAATGCTGATAACAAAACTAATAATGATAATAACAGAAATAATAACGATAATAACAGAAATAGTAATGATAAAACTATAATAATAGTGGTGATAACAATAATAATAATGATAATAACATATATAATAATGATAATAACAATAATAATAACGATAATAACATAAATAATAATGATAATAACAATAATAATAATGGTAATAATAACAATAATAATGATAATAACCGAAGTAATAATGATAATAACAATAATAATAGTGATAATAACAATAATAATAATAAGAATAACAATAATAATAATGGTAATAACAATGATACCAATGGCATTATCGCCATAATAATGATAATAACAGTAATGATAATGATAATAACAGTAATAATAATGATAATAACAGAAATAATAATGGTAATAACAATAATAATAATGGTAATAAGAATAATAGCAATGGGAATAACAATGATAATAACGATAATAACAGAAATAATAATGATAATAACAATAATAATAATGGTAAGAACAATAATAATAATGATAATAACAGAAATAATAATGATAATAATAATAATAATAACAGAAGTAATAACGATAATAACAGAAATAGTAATGATAAAACTATAATAATAATGGTGATAACAATAATAATAATGATAATAACATATATAATAATGATAATAACAATAATAATAACGATAATAACATAAATAATAATGATAATAACAATAATAATAATGCTGATAACAAAACTAATAATGATAATAACAGAAATAATAACGATAATAACAGAAATAGTAATGATAATAACAGTAATAATAATAATAATAACAATAATAAGAATGATAATAACAATAATAGTAATGGTAATGACAATAATAATAATGATAATAACAATAATAATAACGATAATAACAGAAATAATAATGATAATAACAGTAATAATAATAATAATAACAATAATAAGAATGATAATAACAATAATAAGAATGATAATAACAATAATAATAATGGTAATGACAATAATAATAGTAATAATAACAGTAGTAATAATGATAATAACAGAAATAATAATGATAATAACAATAATAATAATAATAATAACAGAAATAATAATGATAATAACAATACTAATAATGATAATAACAGTAGTAATAATACTAATAACAACAATAATGATGATATTAACAATAATAATAATGATAATAACTATAATACTTATGATAATAAAAGAGATAATAGTGATAATAACACTAATAATAATGATAATAAAAGAAATAATAATGCTGATAACAACAATAAGGATGATATTAACTATAATAATAATGATAATAACAATAATAATAATGGCATTATCGACAATAATAATGATAATAATAGTAATTATTATGATAATAGCAATACTAATAAAGATAACAAGAGTAAGAATAATAATGACATTACCGACAATAATAATGATAATAACAACATTAATGATGATAATAACAGTAATAATAATAATAATAATAACAATAATAATAATGATAATAACAGAAATAGTAATGATAATAACAATAATAATAGTGACAATAACACTAATAATATTGATAATAAAACAACAATGATGATATTAACTATAATAATAATGATAATACGAGTAGTCATAATGATAATAACAATAATAAGAATGGTAATGACAACAATAATGATGATAATAACAGTAATAATAATAATAATAACAATAATAAGAATGATAATAACAATAATAGTAATGGTAATGACAATAATAATAATGATAATAACAATAATAATAACGATAATAACAGAAATAATAATGATAATAACAATAATAATAATGGTAATAACAATAATAATAATGATAATAACAATAATAATAATGGTGATAACAATAATAGTAATGGTAATGACAATAATAATAATGATAATAACAATAATAATAACGATAATAACAGAAATAATAATGATAATAACAATAATAATAATGATAATAACAGAAATAATAATGATAATGATATTAACTATAATTATAATGGTAATAACAGTAATAATAATGACATTATCGACAGTAATAATGATAATAACATTAATTATAATGATAATAACAATAAGAGTAATGATAATAACAGAAACAATAATGATAATAACAATAATAATAATGGTAATAACAATAATAATAATGATAATAACAATAATGATAATGGTGATATCAATAATAGTAATGGTAATGACAATAATAATAATGACAATAACAATAATAATAACGATAATAACAGAAATAATAATGATAATAACAGAAATAATAATGATAATAAAAGAAATAATAATGATAATAACAATACTAATAACGATAATAACAGAAATAATAATGATAATAACAGTAATGATAATGATAATAACAATAACAACAATAATAATAATAATAATAACAGAAATAATAATGATAATAACAATACTAACAATGATAATAACAGAAATAATAATGGTAATAACAATAATAATAATGGTAATAACAATAATAATAATAGTGTTAACAATAACAATAATGACAATAACAGAAATAATAATGATAATAACAATAATAATAATGGTAATAACAACAATAATAATGATAATCACGGAAATAATAATGATAATAACAATAATCATAATGGTAATAACTACATAATAATGATAATAAAAGAAATAATAATGATAATAATAGAAATAATAATGGTAATGGCAATAATAATATTGATAATAACAATAATAATAAAGATAATAAAAGAAATAATAATGATAATAACACTAATAATAATGATAATAACAATAATAATAATGGTAATAACAAAAATAATAATGCTAATAAAAGAAATAATAATGATAATAACAATAAGAATAACGATAATAACAGAAATAGTAATGAGAATAACAATAATAATAATGGTAATAACTATAATAATAATGATAATAAAAGAAATAATAATGATAATAATAGAAATAGTAATGATAATAACAATAATAATAATGATAATAAAAGAAATAATAATGATAATAACAATACTAATAACGATAATAACATAAATAATAATGATAATAACAGAAATGATAATGATAATAACGGAAATAATAATGATAATGATATTAACTATAATAATAATGGTAATAACAATAATAATAACGATAATAATAATAATAATAATGGTAATAACAATAATAATAATGATAATAATAATAATAATAATGGTAATAACAATAATAATAACGATAATGACAGAAATAATAATAAGAATAACAATAATAATAATGGTAATAACAATAACAATAATGGTAATAACAATAATAATAATGGTAATAACAATAATAATAATGACATTATCGACAGTGTTGTGCCCCCCTCGAGGTACACTGCTGTATGTAGGATATGGTTCGGGAGCGTTAAAGAACTGGACTTCACCGGCTGACGAGTATCAACAAGAAAAGACTTTATTTGACAAGCGTGTAACTCAATATCTTACGAACTCCGCGCCTTGGCGGTGTATCGCCTTTTATATTATTCACAATTGGGGTTTTGATGAGGTTCGACGTACTTTTGGTGCTGACGATGGTGTCCTACTAATCGGAGCTGACGATGTCCATTCCGTAGTTATTTCATAATGACCTGAATATCGTCGCTATGTGCAACTCTTGTTGCAAACGGGATGCAACATCCCTCCCCCCTTGGAAGGAGCATGTTAGCTCTTGTGACGACATACGATATTATGTAGAGGGATTACAAACATACAGTCTTATAATTAAGTCTATCTTTACAGTGTGATAATAATGAACGGTTAATATATACATAAGGTTTATATTGTACATTGTTTATTGGATTCTTTTAGTTCTTCGATTCGTGGTTTTGGGGAGCTAGGGTTTCCGCTTGCTATTTGTATTATCGTTTTTTTGTTTTCTTGGTTAGTTTTGTTACGAATACTTAACCCTTTACATTTATAACTTATTATTATTACTATCACTATAAGTATTATTCCGCTCGCAGAACACGAGGAAATTAAACTAAAATGGTATTCTAACGGTACATTGATATTTTTTGAGTCTAATTCTGATCTTATTTGCTCTAGGTTTTTACTTACAAGACGCAGTTCTTCTGGATGGCTAATGATTTTTCGCAATGTGTTCTTTTTATTGTTGTTTATGTGAATTATATTTAGGTTTTGGGGTAGATCCGCTATTGATAAGTTTTGTGATGGTAAATAGTGTACTGTTTTCTCTGCATTGTAACTTGCGCTCGTTTCGATTCTAAAATCCGCTGCCGAGATGGAACATTTTCCGTTTGTCGTTATAATACCAGAATCTTGTATTGTTTTGGATTGTGTATGTGTGTCATTTTCGCATGAGATTGACAATTGTTCGATGGTCGGGGTGATGTAGATCCACGATCCGGGTTTGTTTAATTCAATCAGGATGGTGTGGTTTAATTTTATTATACGCGTATTACAATTTTGAGGATGTGGTACTAATCTCGTTAAAATTTGTATTTCGCATGGTCCGTTCGGGATAGCTTGGAAGATAGGACGGTGTAATTTACAGAAGTATGTCTTTTGCATTATTTTACATTTGTTGAGATCATTATTTCCTATGTGAACGTAATCTAAGGTGTTTGTGTCTAGTGCTACATGTGTTTCGGTTGGGTCAATATAAGCATAAATAGAAGAGTTGATTTTTGTCGGTACTGGATAAACTTTATTGATTTTGTAATGTTGTGTGTTTACCAGAGGGATTTGGAGGATAACCGTGATCGTTTGCGAGTTTGCATATGATGCTAGATCGGATAGTTCATACAAAGTATGAATATTATTTACAGTTGGTGTTACTGGAAAACTTAAACCTGGCGGAAGTTGCGGGATTGCTGTTTGTAGCCATTCTGAGATTTGTGCTGGTGATATTACTGTAGGGTTGAGAATACCCCTTTTTATATCTAATGTAAATTCTAAAAGGTCCTTCGCATCTTCCGCTAAGTTTCTTATTATATTCCCAAGAATAATGGCATTTTCGTCTATAGCGGTTGTGACGTGTTGTCTGTCTGTCTCTGTCTGTAACAGTTGTTTCAGTGTGTTTGTGCTACTGAATAATATTCTTTCGTTTTGGTTTATATTTTCTACCGATTCGTTGAATAATTTAATATTCGCGTTAATGACTTGTGTTTGTTCAGTTGCGGAGGTTCTGAGAGCAGTTCCTTCTTGTTTAAGTAGTTGTATTTGTCGTTCAATTGTCGTTCTGTCTTTTGCGTCCATAGTACCGAATAGGGTTTTAGCAAGGTAACCAATGCCGTTTATGAGTCCTCGGCGGGAACGCGTATTGCCTGTGATTTGTTCAACGTACTTTAGGTTTAAAGAAATGCGTTCTAGTTCTTTTTGATGTGTCGTAGAAAATTGTTTACAGAATGTGTGTAGTTTATGGTATTCGTTATATAGGCAGCTTTTTGTTGCTGCTGTTAAAGCGTTTTGTAGACGAATTTGGCGTGTAGTTAATGATCTCGTATTTATATGTAGAGCTAATTTCCAGATGTTACCGTATATTTGTAGTTTGCCTAGTTCTTCGAAATATATTCCCGGGTTGTGTAAGAATTTGTTGATCGTACATGGTTCCGTTGTTGAGCCGATGCTTGTTATGACAAGGGCCAAACTCGATACCCTGTAAGAGAAGGTGCCCTTGATTGGAAGTGACTTATTTCGCTCCTACATGATTATAGCTTGTTGTTTTTTTTTTTTTTTTTTTTTTTTTTTTAAGAAAAGGAAATATGATTTACTAGATACCGATAAGGATGTGTTATCTATAGTTTATTCTATTACTTGTTAGTTTATAAAATGTTTCAGACGGTTGGTGTGTATACGTAGTGTTCGTCTTCCCTTTTTGATTGTATAATTTTCCTTATCGTGTTTCTGTAAAACTGTGTATGGTCCTATCCAATTTGGTGTTAATTTTTTCGTTCGTCCTTGTCGAAGCGTTTTGTCATGTAATAGTACTTGGTCCCCTGGTTTGAATATTTTTACTCTAGCCGACTTGTCGTAGTATTGTTTTGTTGTTATTTTACTGTTTTTTAAGGTCTCCTTAGCTATTAGATTTGTCGAGCGTATTCGTTGTTTTACTTCGTTCGCGTATTGGTCGTAGGTATAGTTTGGTTCAGGCGGTAAAGTAAGTGATGTTGGTAATTCGGCTTGTTTCCCGTATACTAATTCGTAGGGTGTGAATTTTGTAGCTGAATGCGGAGTTGTGTTGTAGGTGAACATGGCGTAGGGAAGCCATTCATCCCAATTCGTCTGGTCTTCATCAATAAAATTTTTTAGGTATTCTGCCAATGTCTTATGACTTCTTTCGAGCGCTCCGTTTGATTCTGGGTGGTACGCGGTGGTTTGGATTTTCTCTATTCTTAATAATTTGCACGTATCTTTAAAGATCTGACTTAAGAAGTTAGTCCCTTGATCAGTTAGTACTTTTCGCGGTATTCCATATTCGCAAATTATTTTTGTTACAAATTCCTTAGCGATTGTGTTTGCCTCTTGGTCCGGTATCGGTATAGCCTTACTAAATTTTGTTAATCCGTCTTGGAAAGTTAATATGTATTTATTCCTATCGTTAGTTTTAGGTAATGGGCCTACAATATCTAATGCACATTTTTCGAAGGGTATAGCTGGGGTGTCCGTTATTATCATTGGTGCCTTAGATGTTTTATACAGTTTGTTCTTTTGACATTTTACGCATTTGCCGATATAATTTTCTACGTCCTGTTTAATTCCTGGCCACGAATGTTTTAATAGTATACGTTTAAGCGTACGATTTATTCCCTGGTGTCCACCTAAAGGAGCGTCATGGTATTCGTAAAGTATTCGTTTCTTGTCTTCTTCAGTATAGGTGTCTGGTTCAGTTTCGTCATCTGTTCCGGAGTGAGCTGAGAGTTTTGTGTCTGTTCGGTCAGTGTCGGAGCTGGCGTCAGCATTATTGTTGACCGTTTGGTTACTGTCTGTTGGTGTTTTCCGCGGCCTACCTCTACCGCGTTTGACGACGAACATCCTACTCAACGCGTCAGCATTTTGGTTAGACTTTCCGTCCTTGTATCGAATTTCGTAATTATACTCCTCTAATTTTAAACGCCATCTCATTAATCGCGAACCTGGTTCCTTCACGCTAAATAGCCACGTTAAGGGTTTGTGATCAGTAACAATAGTGAATTTTGTTCCGTAAAGATACGGTCTGAAATGTTGAGTTGCCCAAACAATTGCCAAAAGTTCCTTTTCAGTTGTACTGTAATTGATTTCTGCGCTATTGAGAACTCTACTCGCGTAAGCGACTGGTAGGTCTTTTCCATTATGATCCTGAGATAAAATTGCTCCTATTGCCTTTCCCGAAGCGTCCGTCGTTAATGTAAACTGTTTTGAAAAATCAGGATATTGTAATAGAGGTGCTGATGTTAATTTTCCTTTTAATATGTCAAATGCTTCTTGTTCTTGCGCGGTCCACCTAAATTCTACGTCCTTCTTTAATAGTTGCGTTAATGGTTTAGCTATCTTTGAAAAATTTTCTATAAATTTCCGATAATAACTAGCTAACCCTAGGAAGGATTGAATATCTTTAGCCTTTTTTGGAGTTGGAAAATTTTGAACAGCAACTAATTTTGATGGATCCGGTTTGATCCCTTCTTCCGTAATTATATGACCTAAATAGAGAGTCTCTTTTCGCAAGAATTCACATTTACTTGGTTGCAATTTGAGTCCGCTGTCTCGCAATCGATAAAAAATTTGCTCTAATCGTTCTTGGTGTTCTTTCAGCGAACGGCCATGAACTACAATATCATCTATATATACAAAACATTTTAACCCTCTTAAGCCACCTAATATAGTTTCCATAGCCCTTTGAAATGTAGGAGGAGCGCCTTTGAGTCCGAACGGCATTCTTTTGAATTCAAAATGCCCGTGTTGTGTTGAAAACGCGGTTTTTTCACAATCCTCTGGTTCCATTTCGATTTGATGGAATCCCGTTTTTAAATCTAAAGTGGAAAAATACTTGGCTCCTCCTAATTGATCTAGTATATCCGTAATGTTAGGGAGTGGAAAAGAATCTCCCGCAGTTATATCATTTAGTTTACGAAAGTCTACTACAACCCTAAATTTTGGTTTTCCAGTTGCATCAGACTTTTTAGGTACTACTAACAGTGGAGCGTTCCATTCGCTAGTGCTTGGACCTATTATTCCTTGCTCGATCATATCCTGTACTTGCTTGTCGATTTCGTCCTTGTGTATTTGTGGTAGGCGATACGGTTTAATGTTTACGGGTTTCGCGTCTGGTAACAGTCGTATTTTGTGTCGTACAATGTCCGTGTGTCCTAGTTCGTCCCCATCCAAATAAAATACTTCATTATGTTTTTCGCATAGCTCTAGTAAATTAGTTTTTTCTTCCTCATTTAAATGTTCCGTCCTTATGTTATCGCGTAACGTCTTCATTCTATCTATTCCGGTTAGGTGTCGTATAGCGTAGAGTTCTCGCGTTTCTTTCATATTGTCTTGGTCATGGTCTTGTGTCATCAGTTCGGTGTCCAAGTCAACCGGCGGTAATCGAATCTGTACTAATTGTTCGGTCATATTTATGACTGGGATAAGACATTTTCCATTTTTGGCTTCCGTTAAACAATTTCCCATATACACGCCTGCTTGAAGCATCTTCTTTTCTACTAATCCCTCACCGTTATCATTTGCTCGAACCCGTATTATTGTCTCTGCACGTGGCGGTAAATTAAATTCTTCGTCATATAATAATGGCCATTTAACTCCTAATATTTCTACATGTTGTCCTGGTCTGATTATTGCTTTATAATTTGTAACGAAATCGTATCCTAAAATTCCGTCCGTCTGAATGGGAAAATCATCTTCAACTACACGGCACGGGTGAGTTACAACTTTGTCGCCTACTTTTATATTGAGCTCGATTTTGCAAATAGTCGGAATTTCAGTACGTCCTATTCCTCTCAGTGTAATGACCTCGTTGATCGCGGGTACCTTCCCTACAATCTTACCGTATTTAAGTAAAGTTAGATCCGCTCCTGTGTCCACTAGCATTCGCGCTTCTACATTTTTTATTTCCCTAGCTTGTATTTTAACAATGTTTTTGGGCCTAGCTGCTCCCTCGGTGCAATTTATTCTATACGAGTCTATCGTTCTTTCGTTCAGACCTGGCTGTCTGATATTATCAGTGTTTGTGTTTAAACGTGGTCTGGATTCTCTATTTGATCCTACTTCTTGCCGATAGCTTGAATTATTTCCGCCGTTATCCCTGATTAAAGTTCTACAATCTCGTTGAACATGTCCCGGTTTCTTGCAATAATTGCAGATTATTGAAGTGTGACGCACCTCTCGTTTAACACCAAAACTATGGCGAGTAGACGGGAGATGGCCAGATGGTACTGTCATCCGTGGCATGCTCAATCGCGCGTAACAATTCTTAGCGAGATGCCCTAGTCTATGGCATCTTTCGCAATTCTGTACATTGGAGCTAAATCGGTTTCTATTTGGTCCGGAATTATTCGGGTTTTTGTAATCACTATATTTTCCAAAATTTCGAGTTGAGGTTAAACCTAGCGATTGTTCTTCTTCTATGGCCGCTGTTATGGCAGTTTTAAGATTATCATACTGCCTTGACCGTATGATGATCCTTAACTTTTCATTCAACCCAATAGTAAAAATATTGAGAGCTTGTTCGTTAACTGACTCTGCTAACGCGAGATTTACGGCATTCGTATTCCTTGGCTTTAACGTTATTTGTGTTAATTCGGTCTTTAGTTTTTCTAATCTCGTTGCGTAGTCCCTAACACTTTCTCCGTCCCTTTGTCGACACGCGTTAAATTCTGTCTGCACAGTACACAGTGATCGTTTTTCAGTAAATAAAGTGGTTAAAGTTGTCTGTAATGATTCGAAACTGTCTATGTCTCTATATTCAAATTCTATTGCTGCTTTGTCCTTTAGTTTGGTCCCTAAAATTGCGCGCAGTAAAAGTGGGTGTTCGCGTTCTGATACCAACTCTTTTGCAATCGTAAATGATCTAATAAACGACGCAAGTTCGATTGCCGATTCTCCTCCAAATTCCTTTACAAGGGAAAGTGCGGTTATAACGGGGGTTGTCATTTCTACAGTTTCTAATAATGTGAAGTCGTGGAGATCAATAAGGAATTCTCGTTGTATGGTTATGTGTTCTAGCTCGCTGTCGCTTGATGAATCGCTTTCTATACTAAAATGAGGTGCGCGTAAACGTCGTCTAATTGATGCTGTTGGATCGGAAAGGGGAGTGTTGACTTCTTCAGTGTGTGTTAAAAGATTGTCGAATATGGAGTCGCAAGATTTAGATATGGCCCTACAGTGTGGCAATCTAAATTTTTCTATGTAACCACTGTTTCCCGACATACAAGATTCTGGTTTACAAAAAATAGTTACTCGAGATTATACTACTTACAATATTAGTTGCGCTTGCATATCGTTGCTTTTCTGCAGTTGGTTGTCTTTTCCAAATGGCTAACGGTCCTCGGACTGCAATCAGCTGTTTTCTCGTTCTGCCGTACGCTCCTGCTGCTTTTGACGGTGGTTGATCCGGGTAGTCGGTCTCCTCAGATGATCGGCTCCTGGATTTCTCCAATTTGACAGTAGCCCACGGGTCGGAGTGCTTCGTATCGCGACGATCTGTCCAGGCTGGTTGACGTCTCCACGGAGAACGCTTTGTGCAGCTTCTTGATGCCCTTTACTGGGTCCGGACGACTTTCGCGATTCTTTGTGGAATTACAATTGTGTGTTGTAATTCCAGCGGCGCACTATAGCTCACCGTGTCGCACTATCACGTCAAATTACAACCGTAGAAAGTAGACTATCCCACCGCTGCCACCAAATTTGTTGTGCCCCCCTCGAGGTACACTGCTGTATGTAGGATATGGTTCGGGAGCGTTAAAGAACTGGACTTCACCGGCTGACGAGTATCAACAAGAAAAGACTTTATTTGACAAGCGTGTAACTCAATATCTTACGAACTCCGCGCCTTGGCGGTGTATCGCCTTTTATATTATTCACAATTGGGGTTTTGATGAGGTTCGACGTACCTTTGGTGCTGACGATGGTGTCCTACTAATCGGAGCTGACGATGTCCATTCCGTAGTTATTTCATAATGACCTGAATATCGTCGCTATGTGCAACTCTTGTTGCAAACGGGATGCAACACCATTATTATTATTGTTATTCTGATTATTATTTCTGTTATTGTCATTATTGTTATTGTTAACACTATTATTATTATTGTTATTATCATTATTATTATTGTTATTATCAATATTATTATTGTTATTATCATTATTATTTCTGTTATTATCGTTATTACTATTGTTATTATCATTATTATTTCTGTTATTATCATTATTATTTCTGTTATTATCGTTATTACTATTGTTATTATCATTATTATTTCTGTTATTATCATTATTATTATTGTGATTATTATTATTATTAGTGTTATTATCATTATTATTATTGTTATTATTATTATAATTATTGCTATTACCATAATTATTATTCTTATCCTCATTACTATTTCTGTTAGTATCGTTATTATTATTGTTATTATCATTATTATTTATGTTATTATCGTTATTATTATTGTTATTATCATTATTATTTCTGTTATTATCGTTATTATTATTATTATTATCATTATAATTATTGTTATTATCATTATAATTATTGTTATTATCATTATTATTATTGTTATTACCATTATTATCATTGTTATTATCATTATTATTAGTGTTATTACAATTATTATTATTGTTAATATCATCATTATTGTTGTTATTATCATTATTATTTTTGTTATTACCATTATAATTATTGTTATTATCGTTATTATTATTGTTATTATCATTATTATTACTGTTATTATCATTATTATTATTGTTATTACCATTATAATCATTGTTATTATCATTATGATTTCTTTTATTATCATTATTATTATTGTTATTACCATTATTATTATTGTTATTATCATTATTATTTCTGTTATTATCACTATTATTATTGTTATTACCATTATTATTATTGTTATTGTCATTATTATTAGTGTTATTATCACTATTATTTCTGTTATTATCTCTATTAGTATTGCTATTATCATTATCATTACTGTTATTATCATTATTATTATTGTTATTATCATTATAATTTCTGTTATTATCGTTATTATTATTATTATTATCATTATTATTACTGTTATTATTATCATTATTGTTGTTATTAGCATTATTATTATTGTTATTCTCATTATTATTTCTGTTATTATCATTATTATTACTGTTATTATCATCATTATTGTCGTTATTATCATTATCATTACTGTTATTCTCATTATTGTTTGTGTTATTATCGTTATTAGTATTGTTATCATCATTATTATTTCTGTTATTATTATTATTTCCGTTATTATCATTGTTATTATTGTTATTATCATTATTATTAGTGTTATTATCATTATTATTATAGTTAATATCATCATTATTGTTGTTGTTATCATTCTTGTTACTGCTATTATCATTATTATTGTCGCTAATGTCATTATTATTACTGTTATTATCTTCATTAGTCTTGCTATTATCATTATCATTATTATTTCTGTTATTATCATGATCATTACTGTTATTCTCATTATTATTTCTGTTATTACCATTATCATTACTGTTATTATGATTATTATTTCTGGAATTATTATTATTATTTCTGTTATTATTATTGTTATTATTGTTATTATCATTATCATTAATGTTATTATCATTATTATTTCTGTTATTATCGTTATCATTATTGTTATCATCATTATTATTTCTGTTATTATCAATATTATTATTGTCATTACAATGATTATCATTGTTATTATCATTATTATTTCTTTTACTATCATTATTAATATTGTTATTATCATTATTATTTCTTTTATTATCATTATTAGTATTGTTATTATCGTTATTAATTCTGTTATTATTATTATTATTCTTATTATCATTATTATTATCGTTAATGTTTTTATTATTATTACTGTTATTAGCTTTATTAGTATTGCTATTATGATTATCATTACTGTTATTCTAATTATTGTTTGTGTTATTATCGTTATTATTATTGTTATTATCATCATTATTTCTGGTATTATTATTATTTCTGTTATTATCATTGTTCTTATTGTTATTATCATTATTATTATTGTTATTATCATTATTATTTATGTTATTATCATTATTATTATTGTTATTACCATTATTATTATTGTTATTATCATTATTATTAGTGTTATTATCATTATTATTTATGTTATTATCGTTGTTCTTATTGTTATTATCAATGTCATTTATGTTATTATCATTATTATTATTGTTATTACCATTATTATTATTGTTATTATCATTATTATTTCTGTTATTATCGTTATTACTATTTTGATTATCATTATTATTATTGTTATTACCACTATTATTATTGTTATTATCATTAGTATTAGTGTTACTATCATTATTATTATAGTTAATATCATCATTATTGTAAATATTATCATTATTACTACTGTTATTATTATTATTGTTGTTATTATCATAATTATTAGGGTTATTATCTTTAATATTATTGTTATTACCATTATTATTATTGTTATTATTATAATTATTTCTGTTATTATGATTATTATTATTGTTATTACCATTATTATTATTGTTATTATCATTATTATTTCTGTTATTATCATTATCATTACTGTTATTATCATTATTATTATTGCTATTATCATTATTATTTCTGTTCTCATCATCATTATTATTGTTATTATCATTATTATTTCTGTTATCATCATTATTATTAGTGTTATTATTATTATTATTATTATTATTACTGTTATTATCATCATTATTGTTGTTATTATCATTATCATTATTAATTCTGTTATTATCATTATCATTACTGTTATTATCATTATTACTTCTGTTATTATCATTATTAGTATTGTTATTATCATTATTATTTCTGTTATTATTATTATTATTGTTATTATTATTTTTATTTCTGTGATTTTCATTGTTATTATTGTTATTATTATAATTATTTCTGTTATTATCATTATTATTATTGTTATTACCATTATTATTATTGTTATTATCATTATTGTTTCTGTTATTATCATTATTATTATTGTTATTACCATCATTATTATTGTTATTATCATTATTATTTCTGTTATTATCGTTATCATTATTGTTATTATCTTTATTATTTCCTTTATTATCATTATTATTTTTCTTATTACCATTATTATTATTGTTATTATCATTATTATTTCTGTTATTATCATTATTATTATTGTTATTACCATTATTATTATTGTTATTATCATTATTATTTATGTTATTACGTTATTATTATTGTTATTACCAATATTATTAGTGTTATTATCATTATTATTTCTGTTGTTATCGTTATTATTATTGATATTATCATTATTATTTCTGTCATTATCATTATTATTATTGTTATTACCATTATTATTATTGTTATTATCATTACTATTTCTGTTATTATCATTATTATTATTGTTATTCTCATTATTATTTCTGTTATTATCGTTATTATTATTGTTATTATCATTATTATTTCTGTTATTATGTTTACTATTATTGTTATTACCATTATTATTATTGTTAATATCATTATTATTTCTGTTATTATTGTTATTATTATTGTTATTATCATTATTATTTCTGTTATTATCGTTATTACTATTGTTATTACCATTATTATTATTGTTATTATCATTATTATTTCTGCTATTATCATCAGTATTATTGTTATTACCATTATTGTTATTGTTATTATCATTATTATTTCTGTTATTGTCATTATTGTTATTGTTAACACTATTATTATTATTGTTATTATCATTATTATTTATGTTATTATCGTTATTCTTATTGTTATTATCATTGTTATTTATGTTATTATCATTATTATTATTGTTATTATCACTATTATTCCTGTTATTATCATTATCATTATTATTTCTGTTATTGTCATTATCATTATTATTTCTGTTATTGTCATTATTGTTATTGTTATTACCATTATTATTATTGTTATTATCATTATTGTTTCTGCTATTGTCATTATTGTTATTGTTAACACTATTATTATTATTGTTATTATCATTATTGTTTATGTTATTATCGTTATTCTTATTGTTATTATCATTGTTATTTATGTTATTATCATTATTATTATTGTTATTACCATTATTAGTATTGTTATTATCACTATTATTCCTATTATTATCATTATCATTATTATTTCTTTTATTATCATTATTATTATTGTTATTACCATTATTATTATTGTTATTATCATTATTATTTCTGTTATTTTCATTATTATTATTGTTATTATCATTATTATTAGTGTTATTATCATTAGTATTATAGTTAATATCATCATTATTGTTGTAAGTGTCATTATTATTATTACTGTTATTATCTTTATTACTGTCGATAATGCCATTATTATTATTGTTATTACCATTATTATTATTGTTATTCTCCTTATTATTTCTGTTGTTATCGTTATTATTATTGTTATTATCGTTATTATTATAGTTAATATCATCGTTACTGTTGTTATTAGCATTATTACTACTGTTATTATCATCATTATTGTTGTTATCATTATCATTATTATTTCTGTTATTATCATTCTTATTATTGTTATTACCATTATTATTATTATTATTATCATTATTATTATTGTCATTACCATTATTATTATTGTTAATATCATCATTATTGTTGTTATTAACATTATTATTATTGTCATTACCATTGTTATTATTGTTATTATCATTCTTATTATTGTTATTATTATTATTATTACTGTTATTATCATCATTATTGTTGTTATTATCATTATCATTATTATTTCTGTTATTATCATTAACATTACTGTTATTATCATTATTACTTCTGTTATTATCATTATTAGT
This sequence comes from Coelioxys conoideus, assembly GCA_947623535.1. Lineage (NCBI taxonomy): Eukaryota > Metazoa > Arthropoda > Insecta > Hymenoptera > Megachilidae > Coelioxys > Coelioxys conoideus. The sequence continues at coordinate 348,841 of CANQJN010000037.1, read as the reverse complement.
ATTGTTATTATCATTATTATTTCTGTTATTATTATTATTATTGTTATTATTATTATTATTTCTGTGATTATCATTGTTATTATTGTTATTATTATAATTATTTCTCTTATTCTGATTATTATTTCTGTTATTATCGTTATTATTATTATTATTATCATTATTATTGTTGTTATTGTCATTATTATTATTGTTATTACCATTACTATTATTGTTATCATCATTATTATTTCTGTTATTATCGTTAATATTATTGTTGTTATCATTATTATTTCTTTTACTATCATTGCTATTATTGTTATTATCATCATTATTTCTGGTATTATTATTATTTCTGTTATTGTCATTGTTCTTATTGTTATTATCATTATTATTATTGTTATTATCATTATTATTTATGTTATTATCATTATTATTATTGTTATTACCATTATTATTATTGTTATTATCATTATTATTAGTGTTATTATCATTATTATTTATGTTATTATCGTTGTTCTTATTGTTATTATCAATGTCATTTATGTTATTATCATTATTATTATTGTTATTACCATTATTATTATTGTTATTATCATTATTATTTCTGTTATTATCGTTATTACTATTTTGATTATCATTATTATTATTGTTATTACCACTATTATTATTGTTATTATCATTATTATTAGTGTTACTATCATTATTATTATAGTTAATATCATCATTATTGTAAATATTATCATTATTACTACTGTTATTATTATTATTGTTGTTATTATCATAATTATTAGGGTTATTATCTTTAATATTATTGTTATTACCATTATTATTATTGTTATTATTATAATTATTTCTGTTATTATGATTATTATTATTGTTAACACTATTATTATTATTGTTATTTTCATTATTATTTCTGTTATTATCGTTATTCTTATTGTTATTATCATTGTTATTTATGTTATTATCATTATTATTATTGTTATTATCACTATTATTCCTGTTATTATCATTATCATTATTATTTCTGTTATTGTCATTATTGTTATTGTTATTACCATTATTATTATTGTTATTATCATTATCATTTCTCTTATTATCGTTATTATTAATGTTATTATCATTATTATTTATGTTATTATCGTTATTATTATTGTTATTATCATTATTATTTATGTTATTATCATTATTATTATTGTTATTGTCATCATTATTTCTGTTATTATCATTATCATTATTATTTCTGTTATTATCATTATCATAACTGTTATTATCATTATTATTTCTGGTATTATTATTATTATTTCTGTTATTATCATTGTTATTATTGTTATTATCATTATTATTAGTGTTATTATCATTATTATTATAGTTAATATCATCATTATTGTTGTAAGTGTCATTATTATTATTACTGTTATTATCTTTATTACTGTCGATAATGCCATTATTATTATTGTTATTACCATTATTATTATTGTTATTCTCCTTATTATTTCTGTTGTTATCGTTATTATTATTGTTATTATCGTTATTATTATAGTTAATATCATCGTTACTGTTGTTATTAGCATTATTACTACTGTTATTATCATCATTATTGTTTTTATCATTATCATTATTATTTCTGTTATTATCATTCTTATTATTGTTATTACCATTATTATTATTATTATTATCATTATTATTATTGTCATTACCATTATTATTATTGTTAATATCATCATTATTGTTGTTATTAACATTATTATTATTGTCATTACCATTGTTATTATTGTTATTATCATTCTTATTATTGTTATTATTATTATTATTACTGTTATTATCATCATTATTGTTGTTATTATCATTATCATTATTATTTCTGTTATTATCATTAACATTACTGTTATTATCATTATTACTTCTGTTATTATCATTATTAGTATTGTTATTATCATTATTATTTCTGTTATTATTATTATTATTGTTATTATTATTATTATTTCTGTGATTATCATTGTTATTATTGTTATTATTATAATTATTTCTCTTATTCTGATTATTATTTCTGTTATTATCGTTATTATTATTATTATTATCATTATTATTGTTGTTATTGTCATTATTATTATTGTTATTACCATTACTATTATTGTTATCATCATTATTATTTCTGTTATTATCGTTAATATTATTGTTGTTATCATTATTATTTCTTTTACTATCATTGCTATTATTGTTATTATCATCATTATTTCTGGTATTATTATTATTTCTGTTATTGTCATTGTTCTTATTGTTATTATCATTATTATTATTGTTATTATCATTATTATTTATGTTATTATCATTATTATTATTATTATTACCATTATTATTATTGTTATTATCATTATTATTAGTGTTATTATCATTATTATTTATGTTATTATCGTTGTTCTTATTGTTATTATCAATGTCATTTATGTTATTATCATTATTATTATTGTTATTATCATTATTATTTCTGTTATTATCGTTATTACTATTTTGATTATCATTATTATTATTGTTATTACCACTATTATTATTGTTATTATCATTATTATTAGTGTTACTATCATTATTATTATAGTTAATATCATCATTATTGTAAATATTATCATTATTACTACTGTTATTATTATTATTGTTGTTATTATCATAATTATTAGGGTTATTATCTTTAATATTATTGTTATTACCATTATTATTATTGTTATTATTATAATTATTTCTGTTATTATGATTATTATTATTGTTATTACCATTATTATTATTGTTATTATCATTATTATTTCTGTTATTATCATTATCATTACTGTTATTATCATTATTATTTATGTTATTATCATTATTATTATTGTTATTATCATCATTATTTCTGTTATTATCATTATCATTATTATTTCTGTTATTATCATTATCATAACTGTTATTATCATTATTATTTCTGGTATTATTATTATTATTTCTGTTATTATCATTGTTATTATTGTTATTATCATTATTATTAGTGTTATTATCATTATTATTATAGTTAATATCATCATTATTGTTGTAAGTGTCATTATTATTATTACTGTTATTATCTTTATTACTGTCGATAATGCCATTATTATTATTATTATTACCATTATTATTATTGTTATTCTCCTTATTATTTCTGTTGTTATCGTTATTATTATTGTTATTATCGTTATTATTATAGTTAATATCATCGTTACTGTTGTTATTAGCATTATTACTACTGTTATTATCATCATTATTGTTGTTATCATTATCATTATTATTTCTGTTATTATCATTCTTATTATTGTTATTACCATTATTATTATTATTATTATCATTATTATTATTGTCATTACCATTATTATTATTGTTAATATCATCATTATTGTTGTTATTAACATTATTATTATTGTCATTACCATTGTTATTATTGTTATTATCATTCTTATTATTGTTATTATTATTATTATTACTGTTATTATCATCATTATTGTTGTTATTATCATTATCATTATTATTTCTGTTATTATCATTAACATTACTGTTATTATCATTATTACTTCTGTTATTATCATTATTAGTATTGTTATTATCATTATTATTTCTGTTATTATTATTATTATTGTTATTATTATTATTATTTCTGTGATTATCATTGTTATTATTGTTATTATTATAATTATTTCTCTTATTCTGATTATTATTTCTGTTATTATCGTTATTATTATTATTATTATCATTATTATTGTTGTTATTGTCATTATTATTATTGTTATTACCATTACTATTATTGTTATCATCATTATTATTTCTGTTATTATCGTTAATATTATTGTTGTTATCATTATTATTTCTTTTACTATCATTGCTATTATTGTTATTATCATCATTATTTCTGGTATTATTATTATTTCTGTTATTGTCATTGTTCTTATTGTTATTATCATTATTATTTATGTTATTATCATTATTATTATTATTATTACCATTATTATTATTGTTATTATCATTATTATTAGTGTTATTATCATTATTATTTATGTTATTATCGTTGTTCTTATTGTTATTATCAATGTCATTTATGTTATTATCATTATTATTATTGTTAATACCATTATTATTATTGTTATTATCATTATTATTTCTGTTATTATCGTTATTACTATTTTGATTATCATTATTATTATTGTTATTACCACTATTATTATTGTTATTATCATTATTATTAGTGTTACTATCATTATTATTATAGTTAATATCATCATTATTGTAAATATTATCATTATTACTACTGTTATTATTATTATTGTTGTTATTATCATAATTATTAGGGTTATTATCTTTAATATTATTGTTATTACCATTATTATTATTGTTATTATTATAATTATTTCTGTTATTATGATTATTATTATTGTTATTACCATTATTATTATTGTTATTATCATTATTATTTCTGTTATTATCATTATCATTACTGTTATTATCATTATTATTTCTGTTATTATCATTATCATTACTGTTATTATCATTATTATTATTGCTATTATCATTATTATTTCTGTTCTCATCATCATTATTATTGTTATTATCATTATTATTTCTGTTATCATCATTATTATTAGTGTTATTATTATTATTATTATTATTATTACTGTTATTATCATCATTATTGTTGTTATTATCATTATCATTATTATTTCTGTTATTATCATTATCATTACTGTTATTATCATTATTACTTCTGTTATTATCATTATTAGTATTGTTATTATCATTATTATTTCTGTTATTATTATTATTATTGTTATTATTATTTTTATTTCTGTGATTTTCATTGTTATTATTGTTATTATTATAATTATTTCTGTTATTATCATTATTATTATTGTTATTACCATTATTATTATTGTTATTATCATTATTGTTTCTGTTATTATCATTATTATTATTGTTATTACCATCATTATTATTGTTATTATCATTATTATTTCTGTTATTATCGTTATCATTATTGTTATTATCTTTATTATTTCCTTTATTATCATTATTATTTTTCTTATTACCATTATTATTATTGTTATTATCATTATTATTTATGTTATCATCATTATTATTAGTGTTATTATTATTATTACTATTATTACTGTTATTATCATTATTATTGTCGTTAATGTAATTATTATTATTACTGTTATTATCTTTATTAGTATTGCTATTATCAGTACCATTACTGTTATTGTTAACACTATTATGATTATTGTTAACACCATTATTATTATTGTCATTACAATGATTATTATTGTTATTATCATTATTATTTCTTTTACTATCATTATTAGTATTGTTATTATCATTATTATTTCTTTTATTATCATTATTAGTATTGTTATTATCATTATTATTTCTGTTATTATTATTATTATTCTTATTATCATTATTATTATAGTTAATATCATCATTACTGTTGTTATTATCATTATTATTACTGTTATTATTATTATTATTATCGTTAATGTCATTATTATTATTGTTATTGCCATTATTATTATTGTCATTATCATTATTATTATTGTCATTATCATTATTATTTCTGTTATTATCATTATTACTACTGTTATTATCATTATAATTATTGTTATTACCATAATTGTTATTGTTATTCTCATTGTTATTTCTGTTATTATCGATATCATTATTGTTATTATCATTATTATTTCTTTTATTATCATTATTATTATTGTTATTATCATCATTATTTCTTTTACTATCATTATTAGTATTGTTATTATCATTATTATTTCTTTTATTATCATTATTAGTATTGTTATTATAATTATTATTTCTGTTATTATTATTATTATTCTTATTATCATTATTATTATAGTTAATATCATCATTACTGTTGTTATTATCATTATTATTTCTGTTATCATCATTATTATTATTGTTATTACCATAATTATTATTGTTATTATCATTATTATTAGTGTTATTACCATTATTATTAATGTTATTATCATTATTATTTCTGTTATTATCGTTATTACTATTGTTATTATCATTATTATTATTGTTATTACCATTATAATTATTGTTATTATCATTATTATTCCTGTTATTATCGTTATTATTATTGTTATTATCATTATTATTTCTTTTATTATCATTATTATTATTGTTATTATCATAATTATTTATGTTATTATCATTATTATTATTGTTATTACCATTATTATTATTGTTATTATCATTATTATCTCTGTTATTATCGTTATTATTATTGTTATTAACATTATTATTTCTGTTATTATCGTTATTACTATTGTTATTACCATTATTATTATTGTTATTATCATTATTATTTCTGTTATTATCGTTATTATTATTGTTATTATCATTATTTTTTTTTTTATTATCATTATTATTATTGTTATTACCATTATTATTATTGTTATGATCATTATTATTTCTGTTGTTATCATCATTATTATTGTTATTACCATTATTATTATTGTTATTATCATCATTATTTCTGTTATTGTCATTATTGTTATTGTTAACACTATTATTATTATTGTTATTATCATTATTATTTCTGCTATTATCATTATTATTATTGTTATTACCATTATAATTATTGTTATTATCATTATTATTTCTTTTATTATCATTATTATTATTGTTATTCCCATTATTATTATTGTTATTATCATTATTATTTCTGTTATTATCATTATTATTGTTGTTGTTACCATTATTATTATTGTTATTATCATTATTATTCCTGTTATTATCGTTATTATTATTGTTATTATCATTATTATTTCTTTTATTATCATTATTATTTTTTTTATTATCATTATAATTATTGTTATTATCATTATTATTTCTTTTATTATCATTATTATTTCTTTTATTATCATTATTATTATTGTTATTATCATTATTATTTCTGTTATTATCATTATTATTATTGTTATTACCATTATTATTATTGTTATTGTCATTATTATTAGTGTTATTACCATTATTATTATTGTTAATATCATCATTATTGTTGTTATTATCATTATTATTATTGTTATTATCACTATTATTTCTGTTATTATCATTATTATTATTGTTATTACCATTATTGTTATTGTTATTGTCATTATTATTAGTGTTATTACCATTATTATTATTGTTATTATCATTATTATTATTGTTATTATCATTATTATTTCTGTCATTATCATTATTATTATTGTTATTACCATTATTATTATTGTTATTATTATTATTATTTCTGTTATTATCATTATTATTATCGTTATTATCATTATTATTTCTGTTATTATCGTTATTATTATTGTTATTATCATTGTTATTTATGTTATTATCATTGTTATTATTGTTATTACCATTATTATTATTGTTATTATCATTATTATTTATGTTATTATCGTTATTTTTATTGTTATTATCATTGTTATTTATGTTATTATCATTGTTATTACTGTTGTTACCATTATTATTATTGTTATTCTCATTATTATTTCTGTTATTATCGTTATTATTATTGTTATTATCATTATTATTTATGTTATTATCGTTATTATTATTGTTATTACCACTATTATTATTGCTATTATCATTATTATTATATGTTATTACCATTATTATTATTGTTATTATCATTATTATTATTGTTATTATCATTATTATTTCTGTTATTATCATTATTATTTATCTTATTACCTTTATTCTTATTGTTATTATCAATGTTATTTATGTTATTATCATTATTATTATTGTTATTACCATTATTATTATTGTTATTATCATTATTATTTCTGTTATTATCATTATTATTATTGTTATTACCATTATTATTATTGTTATTATCATTATTATTTCTGTTATTAGGGTTATTACTATTGTTATTATCATTATTATTTCTGTTATTATCATTATTATTATCGTTATTATCATTATTATTTCTGTTATTATCGTTATTATTATTGTTATTATCATTGTTATTTATGTTATTATCATTGTTATTATTGTTATTACCATTATTATTATTGTTATTATCATTATTATTTATGTTATTATCGTTATTTTTATTGTTATTATCATTGTTATTTATGTTATTATCATTGTTATTACTGTTGTTACCATTATTATTATTGTTATTCTCATTATTATTTCTGTTATTATCGTTATTATTATTGTTATTATCATTATTATTTATGTTATTATCGTTATTATTATTGTTATTACCACTATTATTATTGCTATTATCATTATTATTATATGTTATTACCATTATTATTATTGTTATTATCATTATTATTATTGTTATTATCATTATTATTTCTGTTATTATCATTATTATTTATCTTTTTACCTTTATTCTTATTGTTATTATCAATGTTATTTATGTTATTATCATTATTATTATTGTTATTACCATTATTATTATTGTTATTATCATTATTATTTCTGTTATTATCATTATTATTATTGTTATTACCATTATTATTATTGTTATTATCATTATTATTTCTGTTATTAGGGTTATTACTATTGTTATTATCATTATTATTTCTGTTATTATCATTATTATTATTGTTATTACCATTATTATTATTGTTATTATCATTATTATTTCTGTTATTATCGTTATTATTATTGTTATTATCATTATTATTTCTGTTATTACCATTATTATTATTGTTAATATCATTATTATTTCTGTTGTTATCGTTATTATTATTGTTATTATCATTATTATTTCTGTTATTATCGTTATTATTATTGTTACTATCACTATTATTATTGTTAGTACCATTATTATTACTGTTATTATCATTATTATTTCTGTTATTATCGTTATTACTATTGTTATTATTGTTATTACCACTATTATTATTGTTATTATCAGTATTATTATTGTTATTACCATTATTGCTATTGTTATTATCATTATTATTTCTGTTATTATCGTTATTATTATTGTTATTATCATTGTTATTTATGTTATTATCATTGTTATTATTGTTATTACCATTATTATTATTGTTATTATCATTATTATTTATGTTATTATCGTTATTTTTATTGTTATTATCATTGTTATTACTGTTGTTACCATTATTATTATTGTTATTATCATTATTATTTCTGTTATTATTATTATTATTGTTATTATTATTATTATTTCTGTGATTATTATTGATATTATTGTTATTATCATTATTATTATAGTTAATATCATCATTATTGTAGATATTATCATTATTACTACAGTTATTATTATTATTGTTGCTATTATCATCATTATAAGGGTTATTATCATTATTATTTTTGTTATTACCATTATTATTATTGTTATTATCATTATTATTTCTGTCATAATCATTATTATTATTGTTATTACTATTATTATTATTGTTATTACCATTATTATTCTTGCTATTATCATTCTCATTACTGCTATTATCATTATTATTGTCGATAATGTCATTATTAATATTGTTATTACCATTATTATTATTGTTAGTACCATTATTATTATTGTTATTATCATTATTATTTATGATATTATCATTATTATTATTGTTATTACCGAAATTATTATTGTTATTACCATTGTTATTTATGTTATTATCATTATTATTATTGTTATTACCATTATTATTATTGTTATTATCATTATTATTATTGTTATTATCATTATTATTCATCTTATTATCGTTATTCTTATTGTTATTATCATTGTTATTTCTGTTATTATCGTTATTATTAATGTTATTAACATTATTATTTCTGTTATTATCGTTATTACTATTGTTATTACCATTATTATTATTGTTATTCTCATTATTATTTCTGTTACTATCGTTATTATTATTGTTATTACCACTATTATTATTGCTATTTTCATTGTTATTTATGTTATTATCATTATTATTATATGTTATTACCATTATTATTATTGTTATTATCATTATTATTATTGTTATTATCATTATTATTTCTGTTATTATCATTATTATTTATCTTATTATCGTTATTCTTATTGTTATTATCAATGTTATTTATGTTATTATCATTATTATTATTGTTATTACCATTATTATTATTGTTATTATCATTATTATTTCTGTTATTATCGTTATTCTTATTGTTATTATCATTGTTATTTATGTTATTATCATTATTATTATTGTTATTACCATTATTAGTATTGTTATTATTATTATTATTACTGTTATTATCATTGTTATTATTGTTATTATCACTATTATTCCTGTTATTATCATTATTATTATTGTTATTACCATTATTATTATTGTTATTATCATTATTATTTCTGTTATTATCATTATTATTATTGTTATTACCATTATTATTATTGTTATTGTCATTATTATTAGTGCTATTACCATTATTATTATTGTTAATATCATTATTATTTCTGTTATTATCATTATTATTTCTTTTATTATCGTTATTATTATTGTTATTACCAATATTGTTAGTGTTATTATCATTATTATTTCTGTTATTATCGTTATTATTATTGTTATTATCATTATTATTTCTGTCATTATCATTATTATTATTGTTATTACCATTATTATTATTGTTATTATCATTACTATTTCTGTTATTATCATTATTATTATTGTTATTATCATTATTATTAGTGTTATTATCATTATTATTATAGTTAATATCATCGTTATTGTTGTTGTTATCAATATTATTAGTGTTATTGTCACTATTATTTCTGTTATTATCATTATCATTACTGTTATTATCATTATTATTTCTGTTATTATCATTATTATTTATCTTATTATCTTTATTCTTATTGTTATTATCAATGTTATTTATGTTATTATCATTATTATTATTGCTATTACCATTATTATTATTGTTATTATCATTATTATTTCTGTTATTATCATTATTATTATCGTTATTATCATTATTATTTCTGTTATTATCGTTATTATTATTGTTATTATCATTGTTATTTATGTTATTATCATTGTTATTATTGTTATTACCATTATTATTATTGTTATTATCATTATTATTTATGTTATTATCGTTATTTTTATTGTTATTATCATTGTTATTTATGTTATTATCATTGTTATTACTGTTGTTACCATTATTATTATTGTTATTATCATTATTATTTCTGTTATTATTATTATTATTGTTATTATTATTATTATTTCTGTGATTATAATTGATATTATTGTTATTATCATTATTATTATAGTTAATATCATCATTATTATTATTGTTATTACCATTATTGTTATTGTTATTGTCATTATTATTAGTGTTATTACCATTATTATTATTGTTAATATCATCATTATTGTTATTATCATTATTATTATTGTTATTATCATTATTATTTCTGTTATCATCATTATTATTATTGTTATTACCATAATTATTATTGTTATTATCATTATTATTAGTGTTATTACCATTATTATTATTGTTATTATCATTATTATTAGTGTTATTATCATTATTATTATAGTTAATATCATCATTATTGTTGTTGTTATCAATATTATTAGTGTTATTGTCACTATTATTTCTGTTATTATCATTATCATTACTGTTATTATCATTATTATTTCTGTTATTATCGTTATTCTTATTGTTATTATCATTGTTATTTATGTTATTATCATTATTATTATTGTTATTGCCATTATTAGTATTGTTATTATTATTATTCTTACTGTTATTATCATTGTTATTATTGTTATTATCACTATTATTCCTGTTATTATCATTATTATTTATGTTATCATCGTTATTCTTATTGTTATTATCATTGTTATATATGTTATTATCATTATTATTATTGTTATTACCATTATTATTTCTGTTATTTTCATTATTATTATTGTTTTTACCACTTTTATTATTGTTATTATCATTATTATTTCTGTTTTTATCATTATTATTTCTTTTATTATCGTTATTATTATTGTTATTACCAATATTGTTAGTGTTATTATCATTATTATTTCTGTTGTTATCGTTATTATTATTGATATTATCATTATTATTTCTGTCATTATCACTATTATTATTGTTATTACCATTATTATTATTGTTATTATCATTACTATTTCTGTTATTATCATTATTATTATTGTTATTCTCATTATTATTTCTGTTATTATCGTTATTATTATTGTTATTATCATTATTATTTATGTTATTATCGTTATTATTATTGTTATTACCACTATTATTATTGCTATTATCATTATTATTATATGTTATTACCATTATTATTATTGTTATTATCATTATTATTATTGTTATTATCATTATTATTTCTGTTATTATCATTATTATTTATCTTATTATCTTTATTCTTATTGTTATTATCAATGTTATTTATGCTATTATCATTATTATTATTGTTATTACCATTATTATTATTGTTATTATCATTATTATTTCTGTTATTATCATTATTATTATTGTTATTACCATTATTATTATTGTTATTATCATTATTATTTCTGTTATTAGGGTTATTACTATTGTTATTATCATTATTATTTCTGTTATTATCATTATTATTATTGTTATTACCATTATTATTATTGTTATTATCATTATTATTTCTGTTATTATCGTTATTATTATTGTTATTACCATTATTATTATTGTTATTATCATTATTATTTCTGTTATTACCATTATTATTATTGTTAATATCATTATTATTTCTGTTGTTATCGTTATTATTATTGTTATTATCATTATTATTTCTGTTATTATCGTTATTATTATTGTTACTATCACTATTATTATTGTTAGTACCATTATTATTACTGTTATTATCATTATTATTTCTGTTATTATCGTTATTACTATTGTTATTATTGTTATTACCACTATTATTATTGTTATTATCAGTATTATTATTGTTATTACCATTATTGCTATTGTTATTATCATTATTATTTATGTTATTATCGTTATTCTTATTGTTATTATCATTGTTATTTATGTTATTATTATTGTTATTATTGTTATTACCATTATTATTATTGTTATTATAAATATTATTTCTGTTATTATTATTATTATTGTTATTATTATTATTATTTCTGTGATTATAATTGATATTATTGTTATTATCATTATTATTTCTGTTATTATTATTATTATTGTTATTATTATTATTATTTCTGTGATTATAATTGATATTATTGTTATTATCATTATTATTATAGTTAATATCATCATTATTGTAGATATTATCATTATTACTACAGTTATTATTATTATTGTTGCTATTATCATCATTATAAGGGTTATTATCATTATTATTTTTGTTATTACCATTATTATTATTGTTATTATCATTATTATTTCTGTCATAATCATTATTATTATTGTTATTACTATTATTATTATTGTTATTACCATTATTATTCTTGCTATTATCATTCTCATTACTGCTATTATCATTATTATTGTCGATAATGTCATTATTAATATTGTTATTACCATTATTATTATTGTTAGTACCATTATTATTATTGTTATTATCATTATTATTTATGATATTATCATTATTATTATTGTTATTACCGAAATTATTATTGTTATTACCATTGTTATTTATGTTATTATCATTATTATTATTGTTATTACCATTATTATTATTGTTATTATCATTATTATTATTGTTATTATCATTATTATTTATCTTATTATCGTTATTCTTATTGTTATTATCATTGTTATTTCTGTTATTAGCGTTATTATTATTGTTATTAACATTATTATTTCTGTTATTATCGTTATTACTATTGTTATTACCATTATTATTATTGTTATTCTCATTATTATTTCTGTTACTATCGTTATTATTATTGTTATTACCACTATTATTATTGCTATTTTCATTGTTATTTATGTTATTATCATTATTATTATATGTTATTACCATTATTATTATTGTTATTATCATTATTATTATTGTTATTATCATTATTATTTCTGTTATTATCATTATTATTTATCTTATTATCGTTATTCTTATTGTTATTATCAATGTTATTTATGTTATTATCATTATTATTATTGTTATTACCATTATTATTATTGTTATTATCATTATTATTTCTGTTATTATCGTTATTCTTATTGTTATTATCATTGTTATTTATGTTATTATCATTATTATTATTGTTATTACCATTATTAGTATTGTTATTATTATTATTATTACTGTTATTATCATTGTTATTATTGTTATTATCACTATTATTCCTGTTATTATCATTATTATTATTGTTATTACCATTATTATTATTGTTATTATCATTATTATTTCTGTTATTATCATTATTATTATTGTTATTACCATTATTATTATTGTTATTGTCATTATTATTAGTGCTATTACCATTATTATTATTGTTAATATCATTATTATTTCTGTTATTATCATTATTATTTCTTTTATTATCGTTATTATTATTGTTATTACCAATATTGTTAGTGTTATTATCATTATTATTTCTGTTATTATCGTTATTATTATTGTTATTATCATTATTATTTCTGTCATTATCATTATTATTATTGTTATTACCATTATTATTATTGTTATTATCATTACTATTTCTGTTATTATCATTATTATTATTGTTATTATCATTATTATTAGTGTTATTATCATTATTATTATAGTTAATATCATCGTTATTGTTGTTGTTATCAATATTATTAGTGTTATTGTCACTATTATTTCTGTTATTATCATTATCATTACTGTTATTATCATTATTATTTCTGTTATTATCGTTATTCTTATTGTTATTATCATTGTTATTTATGTTATTATCATTATTATTATTGTTATTACCATTATTAGTATTGTTATTATAATTATTCTTACTGTTATTATCATTGTTATTATTGTTATTATCACTATTATTCCTGTTATTATCATTATTATTTATGTTATTATCGTTATTCTTATTGTTATTATTGTTGCATCCCGTTTGCAACAAGAGTTGCACATAGCGACGATATTCAGGTCATTATGAAATAACTACGGAATGGACATCGTCAGCTCCGATTAGTAGGACACCATCGTCAGCACCAAAGGTACGTCGAACCTCATCAAAACCCCAATTGTGAATAATATAAAAGGCGATACACCGCCAAGGCGCGGAGTTCGTAAGATATTGAGTTACACGCTTGTCAAATAAAGTCTTTTCTTGTTGATACTCGTCAGCCGGTGAAGTCCAGTTCTTTAACGCTCCCGAACCATATCCTACATACAGCAGTGTACCTCGAGGGGGGCACAACAAATTTGGTGGCAGCGGTGGGATAGTCTACTTTCTACGGTTGTAATTTGACGTGATAGTGCGACACGGTGAGCTATAGTGCGCCGCTGGAATTACAACACACAATTGTAATTCCACAAAGAATCGCGAAAGTCGTCCGGACCCAGTAAAGGGCATCAAGAAGCTGCACAAAGCGTTCTCCGTGGAGACGTCAACCAGCCTGGACAGATCGTCGCGATACGAAGCACTCCGACCCGTGGGCTACTGTCAAATTGGAGAAATCCAGGAGCCGATCATCTGAGGAGACCGACTACCCGGATCAACCACCGTCAAAAGCAGCAGGAGCGTACGGCAGAACGAGAAAACAGCTGATTGCAGTCCGAGGACCGTTAGCCATTTGGAAAAGACAACCAACTGCAGAAAAGCAACGATATGCAAGCGCAACTAATATTGTAAGTAGTATAATCTCGAGTAACTATTTTTTGTAAACCAGAATCTTGTATGTCGGGAAACAGTGGTTACATAGAAAAATTTAGATTGCCACACTGTAGGGCCATATCTAAATCTTGCGACTCCATATTCGACAATCTTTTAACACACACTGAAGAAGTCAACACTCCCCTTTCCGATCCAACAGCATCAATTAGACGACGTTTACGCGCACCTCATTTTAGTATAGAAAGCGATTCATCAAGCGACAGCGAGCTAGAACACATAACCATACAACGAGAATTCCTTATTGATCTCCACGACTTCACATTATTAGAAACTGTAGAAATGACAACCCCCGTTATAACCGCACTTTCCCTTGTAAAGGAATTTGGAGGAGAATCGGCAATCGAACTTGCGTCGTTTATTAGATCATTTACGATTGCAAAAGAGTTGGTATCAGAACGCGAACACCCACTTTTACTGCGCGCAATTTTAGGGACCAAACTAAAGGACAAAGCAGCAATAGAATTTGAATATAGAGACATAGACAGTTTCGAATCATTACAGACAACTTTAACCACTTTATTTACTGAAAAACGATCACTGTGTACTGTGCAGACAGAATTTAACGCGTGTCGACAAAGAGACGGAGAAAGTGTTAGGGACTACGCAACGAGATTAGAAAAACTAAAGACCGAATTAACACAAATAACGTTAAAGCCAAGGAATACGAATGCCGTAAATCTCGCGTTAGCAGAGTCAGTTAACGAACAAGCTCTCAATATTTTTACTATTGGGTTGAATGAAAAGTTAAGGATCATCATACGGTCAAGGCAGTATGATAATCTTAAAACTGCCATAACAGCGGCCATAGAAGAAGAACAATCGCTAGGTTTAACCTCAACTCGAAATTTTGGAAAATATAGTGATTACAAAAACCCGAATAATTCCGGACCAAATAGAAACCGATTTAGCTCCAATGTACAGAATTGCGAAAGATGCCATAGACTAGGGCATCTCGCTAAGAATTGTTACGCGCGATTGAGCATGCCACGGATGACAGTACCATCTGGCCATCTCCCGTCTACTCGCCATAGTTTTGGTGTTAAACGAGAGGTGCGTCACACTTCAATAATCTGCAATTATTGCAAGAAACCGGGACATGTTCAACGAGATTGTAGAACTTTAATCAGGGATAACGGCGGAAATAATTCAAGCTATCGGCAAGAAGTAGGATCAAATAGAGAATCCAGACCACGTTTAAACACAAACACTGATAATATCAGACAGCCAGGTCTGAACGAAAGAACGATAGACTCGTATAGAATAAATTGCACCGAGGGAGCAGCTAGGCCCAAAAACATTGTTAAAATACAAGCTAGGGAAATAAAAAATGTAGAAGCGCGAATGCTAGTGGACACAGGAGCGGATCTAACTTTACTTAAATACGGTAAGATTGTAGGGAAGGTACCCGCGATCAACGAGGTCATTACACTGAGAGGAATAGGACGTACTGAAATTCCGACTATTTGCAAAATCGAGCTCAATATAAAAGTAGGCGACAAAGTTGTAACTCACCCGTGCCGTGTAGTTGAAGATGATTTTCCCATTCAGACGGACGGAATTTTAGGATACGATTTCGTTACAAATTATAAAGCAATAATCAGACCAGGACAACATGTAGAAATATTAGGAGTTAAATGGCCATTATTATATGACGAAGAATTTAATTTACCGCCACGTGCAGAGACAATAATACGGGTTCGAGCAAATGATAACGGTGAGGGATTAGTAGAAAAGAAGATGCTTCAAGCAGGCGTGTATATGGGAAATTGTTTAACGGAAGCCAAAAATGGAAAATGTCTTATCCCAGTCATAAATATGACCGAACAATTAGTACAGATTCGATTACCGCCGGTTGACTTGGACACCGAACTGATGACACAAGACCATGACCAAGACAATATGAAAGAAACGCGAGAACTCTACGCTATACGACACCTAACCGGAATAGATAGAATGAAGACGTTACGCGATAACATAAGGACGGAACATTTAAATGAGGAAGAAAAAACTAATTTACTAGAGCTATGCGAAAAACATAATGAAGTATTTTATTTGGATGGGGACGAACTAGGACACACGGACATTGTACGACACAAAATACGACTGTTACCAGACGCGAAACCCGTAAACATTAAACCGTATCGCCTACCACAAATACACAAGGACGAAATCGACAAGCAAGTACAGGATATGATCGAGCAAGGAATAATAGGTCCAAGCACTAGCGAATGGAACGCTCCACTGTTAGTAGTACCTAAAAAGTCTGATGCAACTGGAAAACCAAAATTTAGGGTTGTAGTAGACTTTCGTAAACTAAATGATATAACTGCGGGAGATTCTTTTCCACTCCCTAACATTACGGATATACTAGATCAATTAGGAGGAGCCAAGTATTTTTCCACTTTAGATTTAAAAACGGGATTCCATCAAATCGAAATGGAACCAGAGGATTGTGAAAAAACCGCGTTTTCAACACAACACGGGCATTTTGAATTCAAAAGAATGCCGTTCGGACTCAAAGGCGCTCCTCCTACATTTCAAAGGGCTATGGAAACTATATTAGGTGGCTTAAGAGGGTTAAAATGTTTTGTATATATAGATGATATTGTAGTTCATGGCCGTTCGCTGAAAGAACACCAAGAACGATTAGAGCAAATTTTTTATCGATTGCGAGACAGCGGACTCAAATTGCAACCAAGTAAATGTGAATTCTTGCGAAAAGAGACTCTCTATTTAGGTCATATAATTACGGAAGAAGGGATCAAACCGGATCCATCAAAATTAGTTGCTGTTCAAAATTTTCCAACTCCAAAAAAGGCTAAAGATATTCAATCCTTCCTAGGGTTAGCTAGTTATTATCGGAAATTTATAGAAAATTTTTCAAAGATAGCTAAACCATTAACGCAACTATTAAAGAAGGACGTAGAATTTAGGTGGATCGCGCAAGAACAAGAAGCATTTGACATATTAAAAGGAAAATTAACATCAGCACCTCTATTACAATATCCTGATTTTTCAAAACAGTTTACATTAACGACGGACGCTTCGGGAAAGGCAATAGGAGCAATTTTATCTCAGGATCATAATGGAAAAGACCTACCAGTCGCTTACGCGAGTAGAGTTCTCAATAGCGCAGAAATCAATTACAGTACAACTGAAAAGGAACTTTTGGCAATTGTTTGGGCAACTCAACATTTCAGACCGTATCTTTACGGAACAAAATTCACTATTGTTACTGATCACAAACCCTTAACGTGGCTATTTAGCGTGAAGGAACCAGGTTCGCGATTAATGAGATGGCGTTTAAAATTAGAGGAGTATAATTACGAAATTCGATACAAGGACGGAAAGTCTAACCAAAATGCTGACGCGTTGAGTAGGATGTTCGTCGTCAAACGCGGTAGAGGTAGGCCGCGGAAAACACCAACAGACAGTAACCAAACGGTCAACAATAATGCTGACGCCAGCTCCGACACTGACCGAACAGACACAAAACTCTCAGCTCACTCCGGAACAGATGACGAAACTGAACCAGACACCTATACTGAAGAAGACAAGAAACGAATACTTTACGAATACCATGACGCTCCTTTAGGTGGACACCAGGGAATAAATCGTACGCTTAAACGTATACTATTAAAACATTCGTGGCCAGGAATTAAACAGGACGTAGAAAATTATATCGGCAAATGCGTAAAATGTCAAAAGAACAAACTGTATAAAACATCTAAGGCACCAATGATAATAACGGACACCCCAGCTATACCCTTCGAAAAATGTGCATTAGATATTGTAGGCCCATTACCTAAAACTAACGATAGGAATAAATACATATTAACTTTCCAAGACGGATTAACAAAATTTAGTAAGGCTATACCGATACCGGACCAAGAGGCAAACACAATCGCTAAGGAATTTGTAACAAAAATAATTTGCGAATATGGAATACCGCGAAAAGTACTAACTGATCAAGGGACTAACTTCTTAAGTCAGATCTTTAAAGATACGTGCAAATTATTAAGAATAGAGAAAATCCAAACCACCGCGTACCACCCAGAATCAAACGGAGCGCTCGAAAGAAGTCATAAGACATTGGCAGAATACCTAAAAAATTTTATTGATGAAGACCAGACGAATTGGGATGAATGGCTTCCCTACGCCATGTTCACCTACAACACAACTCCGCATTCAGCTACAAAATTCACACCCTACGAATTAGTATACGGGAAACAAGCCGAATTACCAACATCACTTACTTTACCGCCTGAACCAAACTATACCTACGACCAATACGCGAACGAAGTAAAACAACGAATACGCTCGACAAATCTAATAGCTAAGGAGACCTTAAAAAACAGTAAAATAACAACAAAACAATACTACGACAAGTCGGCTAGAGTAAAAATATTCAAACCAGGGGACCAAGTACTATTACATGACAAAACGCTTCGACAAGGACGAACGAAAAAATTAACACCAAATTGGATAGGACCATACACAGTTTTACAGAAACACGATAAGGAAAATTATACAATCAAAAAGGGAAGACGAACACTACGTATACACACCAACCGTCTGAAACATTTTATAAACTAACAAGTAATAGAATAAACTATAGATAACACATCCTTATCGGTATCTAGTAAATCATATTTCCTTTTCTTAAAAAAAAAAAAAAAAAAAAAAAAAAAACAACAAGCTATAATCATGTAGGAGCGAAATAAGTCACTTCCAATCAAGGGCACCTTCTCTTACAGGGTATCGAGTTTGGCCCTTGTCATAACAAGCATCGGCTCAACAACGGAACCATGTACGATCAACAAATTCTTACACAACCCGGGAATATATTTCGAAGAACTAGGCAAACTACAAATATACGGTAACATCTGGAAATTAGCTCTACATATAAATACGAGATCATTAACTACACGCCAAATTCGTCTACAAAACGCTTTAACAGCAGCAACAAAAAGCTGCCTATATAACGAATACCATAAACTACACACATTCTGTAAACAATTTTCTACGACACATCAAAAAGAACTAGAACGCATTTCTTTAAACCTAAAGTACGTTGAACAAATCACAGGCAATACGCGTTCCCGCCGAGGACTCATAAACGGCATTGGTTACCTTGCTAAAACCCTATTCGGTACTATGGACGCAAAAGACAGAACGACAATTGAACGACAAATACAACTACTTAAACAAGAAGGAACTGCTCTCAGAACCTCCGCAACTGAACAAACACAAGTCATTAACGCGAATATTAAATTATTCAACGAATCGGTAGAAAATATAAACCAAAACGAAAGAATATTATTCAGTAGCACAAACACACTGAAACAACTGTTACAGACAGAGACAGACAGACAACACGTCACAACCGCTATAGACGAAAATGCCATTATTCTTGGGAATATAATAAGAAACTTAGCGGAAGATGCGAAGGACCTTTTAGAATTTACATTAGATATAAAAAGGGGTATTCTCAACCCTACAGTAATATCACCAGCACAAATCTCAGAATGGCTACAAACAGCAATCCCGCAACTTCCGCCAGGTTTAAGTTTTCCAGTAACACCAACTGTAAATAATATTCATACTTTGTATGAACTATCCGATCTAGCATCATATGCAAACTCGCAAACGATCACGGTTATCCTCCAAATCCCTCTGGTAAACACACAACATTACAAAATCAATAAAGTTTATCCAGTACCGACAAAAATCAACTCTTCTATTTATGCTTATATTGACCCAACCGAAACACATGTAGCACTAGACACAAACACCTTAGATTACGTTCACATAGGAAATAATGATCTCAACAAATGTAAAATAATGCAAAAGACATACTTCTGTAAATTACACCGTCCTATCTTCCAAGCTATCCCGAACGGACCATGCGAAATACAAATTTTAACGAGATTAGTACCACATCCTCAAAATTGTAATACGCGTATAATAAAATTAAACCACACCATCCTGATTGAATTAAACAAACCCGGATCGTGGATCTACATCACCCCGACCATCGAACAATTGTCAATCTCATGCGAAAATGACACACATACACAATCCAAAACAATACAAGATTCTGGTATTATAACGACAAACGGAAAATGTTCCATCTCGGCAGCGGATTTTAGAATCGAAACGAGCGCAAGTTACAATGCAGAGAAAACAGTACACTATTTACCATCACAAAACTTATCAATAGCGGATCTACCCCAAAACCTAAATATAATTCACATAAACAACAATAAAAAGAACACATTGCGAAAAATCATTAGCCATCCAGAAGAACTGCGTCTTGTAAGTAAAAACCTAGAGCAAATAAGATCAGAATTAGACTCAAAAAATATCAATGTACCGTTAGAATACCATTTTAGTTTAATTTCCTCGTGTTCTGCGAGCGGAATAATACTTATAGTGATAGTAATAATAATAAGTTATAAATGTAAAGGGTTAAGTATTCGTAACAAAACTAACCAAGAAAACAAAAAAACGATAATACAAATAGCAAGCGGAAACCCTAGCTCCCCAAAACCACGAATCGAAGAACTAAAAGAATCCAATAAACAATGTACAATATAAACCTTATGTATATATTAACCGTTCATTATTATCACACTGTAAAGATAGACTTAATTATAAGACTGTATGTTTGTAATCCCTCTACATAATATCGTATGTCGTCACAAGAGCTAACATGCTCCTTCCAAGGGGGGAGGGATGTTGCATCCCGTTTGCAACAAGAGTTGCACATAGCGACGATATTCAGGTCATTATGAAATAACTACGGAATGGACATCGTCAGCTCCGATTAGTAGGACACCATCGTCAGCACCAAAAGTACGTCGAACCTCATCAAAACCCCAATTGTGAATAATATAAAAGGCGATACACCGCCAAGGCGCGGAGTTCGTAAGATATTGAGTTACACGCTTGTCAAATAAAGTCTTTTCTTGTTGATACTCGTCAGCCGGTGAAGTCCAGTTCTTTAACGCTCCCGAACCATATCCTACATACAGCAGTGTACCTCGAGGGGGGCACAACACTGTCGATAATGTCATTATTATTATTGTTATTACCATTATTATTATTGTTATTACCATTATTGTTATTGTTATTACCATTATTATTATTGTTATTCTTATTATTATTTCTGTCATTATCGTTATTATTATTGTTATTACCATTATTATTATTATTATTATCATTATTATTATTGTTATTACCATTATTATTATTATTATTATCGTTATTATTATTGTTATTACCATTATTATTATAGTTAATATCATTATCATTATTATTTCCGTTATTATCATTATCATTTCTGTTATTATCATTATTATTTATGTTATTATCGTTATTAGTATTGTTATTATCATTATTATTTCTTTTATTATCATTATTATTATTGTTATTATCATTACTATTTCTATTATTATCATTATTATTTCTTTTATTATCATTATTATTATAGTTATTACCATTATTATTATTGTTATTCTCATTACTATTTCTGTTATTATCGTTATTCTTATTGTTATTATCATTATTATTTCTTTTATTAGCATTATTATTTTTGTTATTACCATTATTATTATTGTTATTATCATTATTATTAGTGTTATTATCATTATTATTTCTTTTATTATCTTTATTATTATTGTTATTATCAATATTATTATTGCCATTACCATTATTATTTCTATTATTATCATTATTATTTCTTTTATTATCATTATTATGTAGTTATTACCATTATGATTATTGTTATTATCATTATTATTTCCGTGATTATCATTATTATTGTTGTTATTACCATTATTATTATTGTTATTATCATTATTATTTCTGTTATTGTCATTATTGTTATTGTTAACACTATTATTATTATTGTTATTACCATTATTATTATTGTTATTACCATTATTATTTCTGTTATTATCATTGTTAGTATTGTTATTATCATTATTATTTCTGTTATTATTATTATTATTATTGTTGTTATTGTTATTATCATTATCATTACTGTTATTATCATTATTATTTCTGTTATTATCGTTATTAGTATTGTTATTATCATTATTATTTCTTTTATTATCATTATTATTTCTGTTATTATCATTATTATTTCTGTTATTATCGTTATTATTATTGTTATTGTCATTATTATTATTGTCATTACCATTACTATTATTGATATCACCATTATCATTATTGTTATTATCATTATTATTATTGTTATTACCATTATTATTATTGTTATTATCATTATTGTTTCTGTTATTATCATTACTCTTATTGTTATTATCATTATAATTAATGTTATTATCATTATTACTGTCGATAATGTCATTATTATTACTGTTATTACCATTATAATTATAGTTAATATCATTATCATTATTATTTCTGTTATTATCATTATTATTATTGTTATTATCATTATTATTTCTGTTATTATCGTTATTATTATTGTTATTATCATTATTATTATTGTCATTACCATTACTATTATTGTTATCACCATTATTATTATTGTTATTATCATTATTATTATTGTTATTACCATTATTATTATTGTTATTATCATTATTATTTCTGTTATTATCGTTATTATTATTGTTATTATCATTATTATTATTGTCATTACCATTACTATTATTGTTATTATCATTCTTATTATTGTTATTATTATTATTATTACTGTTATTATCATCATTATTGTTGTCATTACCATTCTTATTATTGTTATTATCATTATGACTACTCGTATTATCATTATTATTATAGTTAATATCATCATTGTTGTTTTATTATCAATATTATTAGTGTTATTGTCACTATTATTATTGTTATTATCATTACTATTTCTGTTATTATCATTATTATTATTGTTATTATTATTATTATTATTACTGTTATTATCATCATTAATGTTGTTATTATCATTATTATTGTCGGTAATGTCATTATTATTCTTACTCTTGTTATCTTTATTAGTATTGCTATTATCATAATAATTACTATTATTATCATTATTATTGTCGATAATGCCATTATTATTATTGTTATTATCATTATTATTATAGTTAATATCATCCTTATTGTTGTTATCAGCATTATTATTTCTTTTATTATCATTATTATTAGTGTTATTATCACTATTATCTCTTTTATTATCATAAGTATTATAGTTATTATCATTATTATTATTGTTAATATCATCATTATTGTTGTTATTAGTATTATTACTACTGTTATTATCATTATTAGTATTGTTATTATCATTATTATTTCTGTTATTATTATTATTATTATTGTTATTATCATTATTATTTCTGTTATTATCATTATTACTACTGTTATTATTACTATTATTATTGTCATTACCATTATTATTATTGTTATTATCATTCTTATTATTGTTATTATCATTCTTATTATTGTTATTATTATTATTATTACTGTTATTATCATTATTATTTCTGTTATTATCGTTATTATTATTGTTATTATCATTATTATTATTGTCATTACCATTACTATTATTGTTATTATCATTCTTATTATTGTTATTATTATTATTATTACTGTTATTATCATTACTATTTCTGTTATTATCGTTATTATTTCTGTTATTATCATTATTAGTTTTGTTATCAGCATTATTATTATTGTTATTATCATTATTATTTATGTTATTATCGTTATTATTATTGTTATTATCATTATTATATATGTTATTATCATTATTATTATTGTTATCACCATTATTATTATAGTTTTATCATTACTATTTCTGTTATTATCGTTATTACTTCTGTTATTATTATTATTATTATCATTATTATTTCTGTTATTATCATTATTATTATTGTTCTTACCATTATTATTATTGTTATTATCATTATTATTTCTGTTATTATCGTTATTATCATTGTTATTCCCATTGCTATTATTCTTATTACCATTATTATTATTGTTATTACCATTATTATTTCTGTTATTATCATTATTATTACTGTTATTATCATTATCATTACTGTTATTATCATTATTATGGCGATAATGCCATTGGTATCATTGTTATTACCATTATTATTATTGTTATTCTTATTATTATTATTGTTATTATCACTATTATTATTGTTATTATCATTATTACTTCGGTTATTATCATTATTATTGTTATTATTACCATTATTATTATTGTTATTATCATTATTATTTATGTTATTATCGTTATTATTATTGTTATTATCATTATTATATATGTTATTATCATTATTATTATTGTTATCACCACTATTATTATAGTTTTATCATTACTATTTCTGTTATTATCGTTATTATTTCTGTTATTATCATTATTAGTTTTGTTATCAGCATTATTATTATTGTTATTATCATTATTATTTCTGTTATTATCGTTATTATGGCGATAATGCCATTGGTATCATTGTTATTACCATTATTATTATTGTTATTCTTATTATTATTTCTGTCATTATCGTTATTATTATTGTTATTACCATTATTATTCTTATTATTATCATTATTATTATTGCTATTACCATTATTATTATAGTTAATATCATTATCATTACTGTTATTATCATTATTATTTATATTATTACCATTATGATTATTGTTATTATCATTATTATTTCTGTTATTGTCATTATTGTTATTGTTAACACTATTATTATTATTGTTATTACCATTATTATTTCTGTTATTATCATTGTTAGTATTGTTATTATCATTATTATTTCTGTTATTATTATTATTATTATTGTTGTTATTGTTATTATCGTTATTATTAGTGTTATTATCATTATTACTACTGTTATTATTACTATTATTATTGTCATTACCATTATTATTATTGTTATTATCATTCTTATTATTGTTATTATTATTATTATTACTGTTATTATCATTATTATTTCTGTTATTATCGTCATTATTATTGTTATTATTACTATTATTATTGTCATTACCATTATTATTAATGTTATTACCATTATTATTATAGTTAATATCGTTATCATTATTATTTCTGTTAATATCATTACCATTACGGTTATTATCATTATTATTTCTGTTATTATCGTTATTATTTCTGTTATTATCGTTATTAGTATTGTTATTATCATTATTATTATTGTTATTATCATTATTATTTCTGTTATTATCAATATTATTATTGCCATTACCATTATTATTTCTATTATTATCATTATTATTTCATTTATTATCATTATTATTATAGTTATTACCATTATTATTATTGTTATTATCATTATTATTTCTCTTATTATCATACTTATTTCTGTTATCATCGTTATTATTATTGTTATTATCATTATTATTTCTATTATTATCGTTATTATTTCTGTTATTATCATTATTAGTATTATTATTACCATTATTATTATTGTTATTATCATTATTATTTCTGTTATTATCATTATTATTTCTGTTATTATCGTTATTATTTCTGTTATTATCGTTATTAGTATTGTTATTATCATTATTATTACTGTTATTATCATTATTATTACTGTTATTATCATTATTATTACTGTTATTATCATTATTATTATAGTTATTACCATTATTATTATTGTTATTTTCATTATTACTTCTGTTATTATCATTATTATTCTTATTATTACCATTATTATTATTGTTATTATCATTATTATTATTGTTATCACCATTATTATTATAGTTTTATCATTACTATTTCTGTTATTATCGTTATTACTTCTGTTATTATTATTATTATTATCATTATTATTTCTGTTATTATCAATATTAATATTGTTATTACCATTATTATTATTGTTATTATCATTATTATTTCTGTTATCGTCATTATTGTTATTGTTAACACTATTATTATTATTGTTATTACCATTATTATTATTGTTATTATCATTATTATTTCTGTTATTATCGTTATTATTTCTGTTATTATCGTTATTAGTATTGTTATTATCATTATTATTATTGTTATTATCATTATTATTTCTGTTATTATCAATATTATTATTGCCATTACCATTATTATTTCTATTATTATCATTATTATTTCATTTATTATCATTATTATTATAGTTATTACCATTATTATTATTGTTATTATCATTATTATATATGTTATTATCATTATTATTATTGTTATCACCATTATTATTATAGTTTTATCATTACTATTTCTGTTATTATCGTTATTATTTCTGTTATTATCATTATTAGTTTTGTTATTAGCATTATTATTTCTGTTATTATCATTATTATTGTTGTTATTACGATTATTATTATTGTTATTATCATTATTATTTATGTTATTATCGTTATTATTATTGTTATTATCCTTATTATATATGTTATTATCATTATTATTATTGTTATCACCATTATTATTATAGTTTTATCATTACTATATCTGTTATTATCGTTATTACTTCTGTTATTATTATTATTATTATCATTATTATTTCTGTTATTATCATTATTATTATTGTTATTACCATTATTATTATTGTTATTATCATTATTATTTCTGTTATTGTCATTATTGTTATTGTTAACACTATTATTATTATTGTTATTACCATTATTATTATTGTTATTATCATTATTATTTCTGTTATTATCACTATTAGTATTGTTATTATCATTATTATTTCTGTTATTATTATTATTATTGTTGTTATTGTTATTATCATTATTATTAGTGTTATTATCATTATTACTACTGTTATTATTACTATTATTATTGTCATTACCATTATTATTATTGTTATTATCATTCTTATTATTGTTATTATTATTATTATTACTGTTATTATCATTATTATTTCTGTTACTATCGTCATTATTATTGTTATTATTACTATTATTATTGTCATTACCATTATTATTATTGTTATTATCATTATTACTTCTGTTATTATCATTATTATTGTTATTATTACCATTATTATTATTGTTATTATCATTATTATTATTGTTATCACCATTATTATTATAGTTTTATCATTACTATTTCTGTTATTATCGTTATTATTTCTGTTATTATCATTATTAGTTTTGTTATTAGCATTATTATTCCTGTTATTATCATTATTATTGTTGTTATTACCATTATTATTATTGTTATTATCATTATTATTTATGTTATTATCGTTATTATTATTGTTATTATCATTATTATATATGTTATTATCATTATTATTATTGTTATCACCATTATTATTATAGTCTTATCATTACTATTTCTGTTATTATCGTTATTACTTCTGTTATTATTTCTGTTATTATCATTATTATTTCTGTTATTATCGTTATTATTATTGTTATTACCATTGCTATTATTCTTATTACCATTATTACTATTGTTATTATCATTATTATTTCTGTTATTATCATTATTATTACTGTTATTATCATTATTATTACTGTTATTATCATTATTACTACTGTTATTATCATCATTATTGTTGCTATTATCATTATTATTGTCGTTAATGTCATTATTATTATTACTGTTATTATCTTTATTAGTATTGCTATTATCATTATCATTACTGTTATTATCGTTATTATTATTGTTATTACCATTACTATTATTGTTATTATCATTATTATTATTATTATTAGCATTGTTATTATAGTTAATATCATCATTATTGTTGTTATTACCATTAATATTTCTGTTATTGTCATTATTGTTATTGTTAACACTATTATTATTATTGTTATTACCATTATTATTATTGTTATTATCAGTATTATTTCTGTTATTATCACTATTAGTATTGTTATTATCATTATTATTTCTGTTATTATTATTATTATTGTTGTTATTGTTATTATCATTATTATTAGTGTTATTATCATTATTACTACTGTTATTATCATTATTATTATTGTCATTACCATTATTATTATTGTTATTATCATTATTATTATTGTTATTGCCATTATTATTATTGTTATTACCATTATTATTATTTTTATTATTGTTATTATTATTATTATTATTACTGTTATTATCATCATTATTGTTGCTATTATCATTATTATTACTGTTATTATCATCATTATTGTTGCTATTATCATTATTATTATTGTTATTACCATTATTATTATTGTTATTATCATTATTATTTCAGTTATTGTCATTATTGTAATTGTTAACACTATTATTATTATGCTACTATCATTATTATATATGTTATTATCATTATTATTATTGTTATCACTACTATTATTATTGTTATTATCATTCTTATTATTTTTATTATTGTTATTATTATTATTATTATTACTGTTATTATCATCATTATTGTTGCTATTATCATTATTATTACTGTTATTATCTTTATTAGTATTGCTATTATCATTATTCTTATAGTTAATATCATCATTATTGTTGTAATTACCTTTATTATTATTGTTATTATCATTATTATTGCTGTTATTATCGTTATTATTATTGTTGTCATTATCATTACCATTTCTGTTATTATCATTCTTATTATTGTTATTATCATTATTATTTCTGTTATTATTATTATTATTACTGTTATTATCATCATTATTGTTGGTATTATCATTATTATTATTGTTATTATCATTATTATTTCTATTATTATTGTTATTACTATTATTATTATTGTTATTATCATTATTGTTTCTGTTATTATCATTCTTAGTATTGTTATTATCACTATTATTTCTGGGATTATCATTATTATTATTGTTATTATCATTATTATTTCTATTATTATCGTTATTATTTCTGTTATTATCATTATTATTTCTGTTATTATCGTTATTATCTCTGTTATTGATATTATTATTATTGTTATTATTGTTATTATCATTATTATTAGTGTTATTATCATTATTACTACTGTTATTATCATTATTATTATTGTCATTACCATTATTATTATTTTTATTATCATTACTATTATTGTTATTACCATTATTATTATTGTTATTATCACTATTGTTTCTGTTATTATCATTCTTAGTATTGTTATTATCACTATTATTTCTGGTATTATCATTATTATTATTGTTATTACAATTATTACTATTGTTATTACAATTATTACTATTGTTATTATCATTATTATTTCTGTCATTATCATTATTATTTCTGTTATTATCATTATCATTACTGTTATTATCATTATCATTACTGTTATTATCATTGTTATTTCTGTTATTATCGTTATTAGTATTGTTATTATCATTATTATTATTGTTATTATCATTATTATTTCTGTTATTATCATTATTATTTCTGTTATTATCGTTATTATCTCTGTTATTGATATTATTATTATTGTTATTATTGTTATTATCATTATTATTAGTGTTATTATCATTATTATTATTGTCATTACCATTATTATTATTTCTATTATCATTATTATTATTGTTATTACCATTATAATTATTGTTATTATCATTATTGTTTCTGTTATTATCATTATTAGTATTGTTATTATCACTATTATTTCTGGTATTATCATTATTATTATTGTTATTACAATTATTACTATTGTTATTATCATTATTATTTCTGTCATTATCATTACTATTTCTGTTATTATCATTATCATTACTGTTATTATCATTATTATTTCTGTTATTATCATTATCATTACTGTTATTATCATTATTATTTCTGTTATTATCTCTTATTAGTATTGTTATTATCATTATTATTTCTTTTATTATCATTATTATTATTGTTATTATCATTATTATTTCTGTTATTATCATTATTATTTCTGTTATTATCGTTATTATTATTGTTATTATCATTATTATTATTGTCATTACCATTACTATTATTGTTATTACCATTATTATTATTGTTATTATCATTATTATTATTGTTATTACCATTATTATTATTGATATTATCATTATTGTTTCTGTTATTATCATTCTTAGTATTGTTATTATCACTATTATTTCTGGGATTATCATTATTATTATTGTTATTACAATTATTACTATTGTTATTATTATTATTATTTCTGTTATTATCATTATTATTACTGTTATTATCATTATTATTACTGTTATTATCATTATTATTACTGTTATTATCATTATTATTATAGTTATTACCAATATTATTATTGTTATTATCATTATTACTTCTGTTATTATCATTATTATTGTTATTATTACCATTATTATTATTGTTATTATCATTATTATTTCTGTTATTATCAATATTATTATTGCCATTACCATTATTATTTCTATTATTATCATTATTATTTCTTTTATTATCATTATTATTATAGTTATTACCATTATTATTATTGTTATTATCATTATTATTTCTGTTATTATCGCTATTATTATTGTTATTATCATTATTATTATTGTCATTACCATTACTATTATTGTTATTATCATTCTTATTATTGTTATTATTATTATTATTACTGTTATTATCATCATTATTGTTGTTATTATCATTATTATTATTGTTATTATCATTATTATTTCTATTATTATCGTTATTATTTGTGTTATTATCATTATTAGTATTGTTATTATCATTATTATCTCTGTTATTATTATTATTATTATTGTTATTATTGTTATTATCATTATTATTAGTGTTATTATCATTATTACTACTGTTATTATCAATATTATTATTGTCATTACCATTATTATTATTGTTATTATTATTATTATTTCTGTTATTATCGCTATTATTATTGTTATTATCATTATTATTATTGTCATTACCATTACTATTATTGTTATTATCATTATTATTTCTGTTATTATTATTATTATTACTGTTATTATCATCATTATTGTTGGTATTATCATTATTATTATTGTTATTATCATTATTATTTCTATTATTATCGTTATTATTTCTGTTATTATCATTATTATTTCTGTTATTATCGTTATTATCTCTGTTATTGATATTATTATTATTGTTATTATTGTTATTATCATTATTATTAGTGTTATTATCATTATTACTACTGTTATTATCAATATTATTATTGTCATTACCATTATTATTATTGTTATTATCATTATTATTATTGTTATTACTATTACCATTATTGTTATTGTTATTACCATTATTATTATTGTTATTCTTATTATTATTTCCGTCCTTATCGTTATTATTATTGTTATTACCATTATTATTATGGTTAATATCATTATCATTATTATTTCTGCTATTATCATTATCATTACTGTTATTATCATTATTATTTCTGTTATTATCGTTATTAGTATTGTTATTATCATTCTTAGTATTGTTATTATCACTATTATTTCAGGGATTATCATTATTATTATTGTTATTATAATTATTACTATTGTTATTATCATTATTATTTCTGTTATTATCATTATTATTACTGTTATTATCATTATTATTACTGTTATTATCATTATTATTATAGTTATTACCAATATTATTATTGTTATTATCATTATTACTTCTGTTATTATCATTATTATTGTTATTATTACCATTATTATTATTGTTATTATCATTATTATTTATGTTATTATTGTTATTATCATTATTATATATGTTATTATCATTATTATTATTGTTATCACCATTATTATTATAGTTTTATCCTTACTATTTCTGTTATTATCGTTATTATTTCTGTTATTATCATTATTATTGTTGTTATTACCATTATTATTATTGTTATTATCATTATTATTTCTGTTATTATCAATATTATTATTGCCATTACCATTATTATTTCTATTATTATCATCATTATTTCTTTTATTATCATTATTATTATAGTTATTACCATTATTATTATTGTTATTATCATTATTATTTCTGTTATTATCGCTATTATTATTGTTATTATCATTATTATTATTGTCATTACCATTACTATTATTGTTATTATCATTCTTGTTATTGTTATTATTATTATTATTACTGTTATTATCATCATTATTGTTGTTATTATCATTATTTTTATTGTTCTTATCATTATTATTTCTATTATTATCATTATTATTTCTTTTATTATCATTATTATTATAGTTATTGCCATTATTATTATTGTTATTATCATTATTATTTCTGTTATTATCGCTATTATTATTGTTATTATCATTATTATTATTATTGTCATTACCATTACTATTATTGTTATTATCATTATTATTTCTGTTATTATTATTATTATTACTGTTATTATCATCATTATTGTTGGTATTATCATTATTATTATTGTTATTATCATTATTATTTCTATTATTATCGTTATTATTTCTGTTATTATCATTATTATTTCTGTTATTATCGTTATTATCTCTGTTATTGATATTATTATTATTGTTATTATTGTTATTATCATTATTATTAGTGTTATTATCATTATTACTACTGTTATTATCATTATTATTATTGTCATTACCATTATTATTATTTTTATTATCATTACTATTATTGTTATTACCATTATTATTATTGTTATTATCACTATTGTTTCTGTTATTATCATTCTTAGTATTGTTATTATCACTATTATTTCTGGTATTATCATTATTATTATTGTTATTACAATTATTACTATTGTTATTATCATTATTATTTCTGTCATTATCATTATTATTTCTGTTATTATCATTATCATTACTGTTATTATCATTATCATTACTGTTATTATCATTGTTATTTCTGTTATTATCGTTATTAGTATTGTTATTATCATTATTATTATTGTTATTATCATTATTATTTCTGTTATTATCATTATTATTTCTGTTATTATCGTTATTATCTCT
Organism: Coelioxys conoideus; assembly: GCA_947623535.1. Classification (NCBI taxonomy): domain Eukaryota; kingdom Metazoa; phylum Arthropoda; class Insecta; order Hymenoptera; family Megachilidae; genus Coelioxys; species Coelioxys conoideus. The sequence continues at coordinate 314,117 of CANQJN010000037.1, read as the reverse complement.
GTTATTGATATTATTATTATTGTTATTATTGTTATTATCATTATTATTAGTGTTATTATCATTATTATTATTGTCATTACCATTATTATTATTTCTATTATCATTATTATTATTGTTATTACCATTATAATTATTGTTATTATCATTATTGTTTCTGTTATTATCATTATTCGTATTGTTATTATCACTATTATTTCTGGTATTATCATTATTATTATTGTTATTACAATTATTACTATTGTTATTACAATTATTACTATTGTTATTATCATTATTATTTCTGTCATTATCATTACTATTTCTGTTATTATCATTATCATTACTGTTATTATCATTATTATTTCTGTTATTATCTCTTATTAGTATTGTTATTATCATTATTATTTCTTTTATTATCATTATTATTATTGTTATTATCATTATTATTTCTGTTATTATCATTATTATTTCTGTTATTATCGTTATTATTATTGTTATTATCATTATTATTATTGTCATTACCATTACTATTATTGTTATTACCATTATTATTATTGTTATTATCATTATTATTATTGTTATTACCATTATTATTATTGATATTATCATTATTGTTTCTGTTATTATCATTCTTAGTATTGTTATTATCACTATTATTTCTGGGATTATCATTATTATTATTGTTATTACAATTATTACTATTGTAATTATCATTATTATTTCTGTTATTATCAATATTGTTATTGCCATTACCCTTATTATTCCTATTATTATCATTATTATTTCTTTTATTATCATTATTATTGTTGTTATTACCATTATTATTATTGTTATTATCATTATTATTTCTGTTATTATCATTATTATTATTGTTATTATTATTATTATTATTATTATTACTGTTATTATCATTATTATAAGTGTTATTATTATTATTATTATTATAGTTAATATCATGATTATAGTTCTTTTTATCATTATTATTACCGTTATTATCATTATTACTGTCTATAATGTCATTATTATTATTGTTATTACCATTATTATTATTGTTATTCTTATTATTATTTCTGTCATTAGCGTTATTATTATTGTTATTACCATTAATATTATTATTATTATCATTATTATTATTGTTATTACTATTATTATTATAGTTAATATCATTATCATTATTATTTCTGTTATTAACATTATCATTACTGTTATTATCATTATTATTTCTGTTATTATCGTTATTTGTATTGTTATTATCATTATTATTTCTTTTATTATCATTATTATTGTTGTTATTATCATTATTATTTCTGTTATTATCATTATCATTACTGTTATTATCATTATTATTTCTGTTATTATCGTTATTAGTATTGTTATTATCATTATTATTTCTTTTATTATCATTATTATTATTCTTATTATCATTATTAATTCTGTTATTATCAATATTATTATTGCCATTACCATTATTATTTCTATTATTATCATTATTATTTCTTTTATTATCATTATTATTATAGTTATTACCATTATTATTATTGTTATTATCATTATTATTATTGTCATTACCATTACTATTATTGTTATTATCATTATTATTTCTGTTATTATTATTATTATTACTGTTATTATCATCAT
>CANQJN010000037.1:302500-307500 GCA_947623535.1 Coelioxys conoideus | reverse complement strand
ATCTGTTATTATCATTATTATTTCTGTTATTATCATTATTATTTCTGTTATTATCGTTATTATTATTGTTATTATCATTATTATTATTGTCATTACCATTACTATTATTGTTATTATCATTCTTATTATTGTTATTATTATTATTATTACTGTTATTATCATCATTATTGTTGTTATTTTCATTATTATTATTGTTATTACCATTATTATTATGGTTAATATCATTATCATTATTATTTCTGTTATTATCATTATTATTATTGTTATTATCATTATTATTTCTGTTATTATTATTATTATTATTGTTATTATCATTATTATTTCTGTTATTATCATTATCATTACTGTTATTATCATTATTATTTCTGTTATTATCGTTATTAGTATTGTTATTATCATTATTATTTCTTTTATTATCACTATTATTGTTGTTATTATCATTATTATTTCTGTTATTATCATTATTATTTCTGTTATTATCATTATTATTTCTGTTATTATCGTTATTATTATTGTTATTATCATTATTATTATTGTCATTACCATTACTATTATTGTTATTATCATTCTTATTATTGTTATTATTATTATTATTACTGTTATTATCATCATTATTGTTGTTATTATCATTATTATTATTGTTATTATCATTATTATTTCTGTTATTATCATTATCATTACTGTTATTATCATTATTATTTCTGTTATTATCATTATTATTTCTGTTATTATCGTTATTATTATTGTTATTATCATTATTATTATTGTCATTACCATTACTATTATTGTTATCACCATTATTATTATTGTTATTATCATTATTATTATTGTTATTACCATTATTATTATTGTTATTATCATTATTGTTTCTGTTATTATCATTCTTAGTATTGTTATTATCACTATTATTTCTGGGATTATCATTATTATTATTGTTATTACAATTATTACTATTGTAATTATCATTATTATTTCTGTTATTATCAATATTGTTATTGCCATTACCCTTATTATTCCTATTATTATCATTATTATTTCTTTTATTATCATTATTATTGTTGTTATTACCATTATTATTATTGTTATTATCATTATTGTTTCTGTTATTATCATTCTTAGTATTGTTATTATCACTATTATTTCTGGTATTATCATTATTATTATTGTTATTACAATTATTACTATTGTTATTATCATTATTATTTCTGTTATTATCATTATTATTAGTGTTATTATCATTATTATTACTGCTATTATCATTATTATTACTGTTATTATCATCATTATTGTTGCTATTATCATTATTATTATTGTTATTACCATTATTATTATTGTTATTATAATTATTATTTCTGTTATTGTCATTATTGTAATTGTTAACACTATTATTATTATGCTATTATCATTATCATTACTGCTATTATCAATATTCTTATAGTTAATATCATCATTATTGTTGTAATTACCATTATTATTATTGTTATTATCATTATTATTGCTGTTATTATCGTTATAATTATTGTTGTTATTATCATTATTATTTCTGTTATTATCATTCTTATTATTGTTATTACCATTATTATTATAGTTAATATCATTATCATTATTATTTCTGTTATTATCATTACCATTACGGTTATTATCATTATTATTTCTGTTATTATCGTTATTATTATTGTTATTATCATTATTATTATTGTCATTATCATTATTATTTCTATTATTATCGTTATTATTTCTGTTATTATCATTATTAGTATTGCTATTACCATTATTATTATTGTTATTATCATTATTGTTTCCGTTATTATCATTCTTAGTATTGTTATTATCACTATTATTTCTGGTATTATCATTATTATTATAGTTATTACCATTATTATTATTGTTATTATCATTATAACTTCGGTTATTATCATTATTATTGTTATTATTACCATTATTATTATTGTTATTATCATTATTATTTATGTTATTATCGTTATTATTATTGTTATTATCATTATTATATATGTTATTATCACTATTATTATTGTTATCACCATTATTATTATAGTTTTATCATTACTATTTCTGTTATTATCGTTATTATTTCTGTTATTATCATTATTAGTTTTGTTATTAGCATTATTATTATTGTTATTATCATTATTATTTATGTTATTATCGTTATTATTATTGTTATTATCATTATTATATATGTTATTATCATTATTATTATTGTTATCACCATTATTATTATAGTTTTATCATTACTATTTCTGTTATTATCGTTATTACTTCTGTTATTATTATTATTATTATCATTATTATTTCTGTTATTATCATTATTATTATTGTTATTACCATTATTATTATTGTTATTATCATTATTATTTCTGTTATTATCGTTATTATTATTATTATTACCATTGCTATTATTCTGATTAACATTATTATTATTGTCATTACCATTATTATTTCTGCTATTATCATTATTATTAGTGTTATTATCATTATTATTACTGTTATTATCATTATTATTACTGTTATTATCATCATTATTGTTGCTATTATCATTATTATTGTCGTTAATGTCATTATTATTATTACTGTTATTATCTTTATTAGTATTGCTATTATCATTATCATTACTGTTATTATCATTATTATGGCGATAATGCCATTAGTATCATTGTTATTACCATTATTATTATTGTTATTCTTATTATTATTTCTGTCATTATCGTTATTATTATTGTTATTACCATTATTATTCTTATTATTATCATTATTATTAGTGTTATTATCATTATTATTTCTTTTATTATCTTTATTATTATTGTAGTTATTGCCATTATGATTATTCTTATTATCATTATTATTTCTGTGATTATCATTATTATTGTTGTTACTACCATTATTATTATTGTTATTATCATTATTAGTATTGTTATTATCATTATTATTTCTGTTATTATTATTATTATTATTGTTGTTATTGCTTTTATCAATATTATTAGTGTTATTATCATTATTACTACTGTTATTATTACTATTATTATTGTCATTACCATTATTATTATTGTTATTATCATTCTTATTATTGTTATTATTATTATTATTACTGTTATTATCATTATTATTTCTGTTATTATCGTCATTATTATTGTCATTACCATTACAATTATTGTTATTATCATTCTTATTATTATTATTATTATTATTATTACTGTTATTATCATCATTATTGTTGTTATTATCATTATTATTATTGTTATTATCATTATTATTTCTATTATTATCGTTATTATTACTGTTATTATCATTATTATTACTGTTATTATCATTATTATTACTGTTATTATCATTATTATTATAGTTATTACCATTATTATTATTGTTATTACCATTATTATTATTGTTAATACGATTATTATTTCTGTCATTATCATTATTATTAGTGTTATTTTCATTATTATTACTGTTATTATCATTATTATTACTGTTATTATCATCATTATTGTTGCTATTATCATTATTATTGTCGTGAATGTCATTATTATTATTACTGTTATTATCTTTATTAGTATTGCTATTATCATTATCATTACTGTTATTATCATTATTAAGGCGATAATGCCATTAGTATCATTGTTATTACCATTATTATTATTGTTATTCTTATTACTATTTCTATCATTATCATTATTATTTCTATTATTATCATTATCATTACTGTTATTATCATTATTATTTATGTTATTATCGTTATTATTTCTGTTATTATCGTTATTAGTATTGTTATTATAATTATTATTTCTTTTATTAGCATTATTATTTTTGTTATTACCATTATTATTATTGTTATTATCATTATTATTTCTGTTATTATCATTATTATTATTGTTATTATTATTATTATTATTATTATTACTGTTATTATCATTATTATTAGTGTTATTATTACCATTATTATTATTGTTATTACCATTATTATTATAGTTAATATCATTATCATTATTATTTCTGTTATTATCATTACCATTACGGTTATTATCATTATTATTTCTGTTATTATCGTTATTATTATTGTTATTATCATTATTATTATTGTCATTATCATTATTATTTCTATTATTATCGTTATTATTTCTGTTATTATCATTATTAGTATTGCTATTACCATTATTATTATTGTTATTATCATTATTGTTTCCGTTATTATCATTCTTAGTATTGTTATTATCACTATTATTTCTGGTATTATCATTATTATTATAGTTATTACCATTATTATTATTGTTATTATCATTATAACTTCGGTTATTATCATTATTATTGTTATTATTACCATTATTATTATTGTTATTATCATTATTATTTATGTTATTATCGTTATTATTATTGTTATTATCATTATTATATATGTTATTATCACTATTATTATTGTTATCACCATTATTATTATAGTTTTATCATTACTATTTCTGTTATTATCGTTATTATTTCTGTTATTATCATTATTAGTTTTGTTATTAGCATTATTATTATTGTTATTATCATTATTATTTATGTTATTATCGTTATTATTATTGTTATTATCATTATTATATATGTTATTATCATTATTATTATTGTTATCACCATTATTATTATAGTTTTATCATTACTATTTCTGTTATTATCGTTATTACTTCTGTTATTATTATTATTATTATCATTATTATTTCTGTTATTATCATTATTATTATTGTTATTACCATTATTATTATTGTTATTATCATTATTATTTCTGTTATTATCGTTATTATTATTATTATTACCATTGCTATTATTCTGATTAACATTATTATTATTGTCATTACCATTATTATTTCTGCTATTATCATTATTATTAGTGTTATTATCATTATTATTACTGTTATTATCATCATTATTGTTGCTATTATCATTATTATTGTCGTTAATGTCATTATTATTATTACTGTTATTATCTTTATTAGTATTGCTATTATCAT
>CANQJN010000037.1:275000-297500 GCA_947623535.1 Coelioxys conoideus | reverse complement strand
ATTAGTATTGTTATTATCATTATTATTTCTGTTATTATTATTATTATTATTGTTGTTATTGCTTTTATCATTATTATTAGTGTTATTATCATTATTACTACTGTTATTATTACTATTATTATTGTCATTACCATTATTATTATTGTTATTATCATTCTTATTATTGTTATTATTATTATTATTACTGTTATTATCATTATTATTTCTGTTATTATCGTCATTATTATTGTCATTACCATTACAATTATTGTTATTATCATTCTTATTATTATTATTATTATTATTATTACTGTTATTATCATCATTATTGTTGTTATTATCATTATTATTATTGTTATTATCATTATTATTTCTATTATTATCGTTATTATTACTGTTATTATCATTATTATTACTGTTATTATCATTATTATTACTGTTATTATCATTATTATTATAGTTATTACCATTATTATTATTGTTATTACCATTATTATTATTGTTAATACGATTATTATTTCTGTCATTATCATTATTATTAGTGTTATTTTCATTATTATTACTGTTATTATCATTATTATTACTGTTATTATCATCATTATTGTTGCTATTATCATTATTATTGTCGTGAATGTCATTATTATTATTACTGTTATTATCTTTATTAGTATTGCTATTATCATTATCATTACTGTTATTATCATTATTAAGGCGATAATGCCATTAGTATCATTGTTATTACCATTATTATTATTGTTATTCTTATTACTATTTCTATCATTATCATTATTATTTCTATTATTATCATTATCATTACTGTTATTATCATTATTATTTATGTTATTATCGTTATTATTTCTGTTATTATCGTTATTAGTATTGTTATTATAATTATTATTTCTTTTATTAGCATTATTATTTTTGTTATTACCATTATTATTATTGTTATTATCATTATTATTTCTGTTATTATCATTATTATTATTGTTATTATTATTATTATTATTATTATTACTGTTATTATCATTATTATTAGTGTTATTATTACCATTATTATTATTGTTATTACCATTATTATTATAGTTAATATCATTATCATTATTATTTCTGTTATTATCATTATCATTACTGTTATTATCATTATTATTTCTGTTATTATCGTTATTAGTATTGTTATTATCATTATTACTTCTTTTATTATCACTATTATTGTTGTTATTATCATTATTATTTCTGTTATTATCATTATTATTTCTGTTATTATCATTATTATTATTGTTATTATTATTATTATTATTATTACTGTTATTATCATTATTATTAGTGTTATTATTATTATTATTATTATAGTTAATATCATGATTATAGTTCTTTCTATCATTATTATTACCGTTATTATCATTATTACTGTCGATAATGTCATTATTATTATTGTTATTACCATTATTATTATTGTTATTACCATTATTGTTATTGTTATTACCATTATTATTATTGTTATTCTTATTATTATTTCTGTCATTATCGTTATTATTATTGTTATTACCATTATTATTATTATTATTATCATTATTATTATTGTTATTACCATTATTATTATAGTTAATATCATTATCATTATTATTTCTGTTATTATCATTATCATTACTGTTATTATCATTATTATTTCTGTTATTATCGTTATTAGTATTGTTATTATCATTATTAGTTTTGTTATTAGCATTATTATTTGTGTTATTAACAATATTATTATTGCCATTACCATTATTATTTCTATTATTATCATTATTATTTCTTTTATTATCATTATTATTATAGTTATTACCATTATTATTATTGTTATTATCATTATTATTTCTCTTATTATCATTATTATTTCTGTTATTGTCATTATTACTATTGTTATTATCATTATTATTTCTGTCATTATCATTATTATTTCTGTTATTATCATTATTATTTCTTTTATTATCATTATTATTTCTTTTATTATCATTATTATTATAGTTATTACCATTACTATTATTGTTATTATCATTATTACTTCTGTTATTATCATTATTATTGTTATTATTACCATTATTATTATTGTTATTATCATTATTATTTATGTTATTATCGTTATTATTATTGTTATTATCATTATTATATATGTTATTATCACTATTATTATTGTTATCACCATTATTATTATAGTTTTATCATTACTATTTCTGTTATTATCGTTATTATTTCTGTTATTATCATTATTAGTTTTGTTATTAGCATTATTATTATTGTTATTATCATTATTATTTATGTTATTATCGTTATTATTATTGTTATTATCATTATTATATATGTTATTATCATTATTATTATTGTTATCACCATTATTATTATAGTTTTATCATTACTATTTCTGTTATTATCGTTATTACTTCTGTTATTATTATTATTATTATCATTATTATTTCTGTTATTATCATTATTATTATTGTTATTACCATTATTATTATTGTTATTATCATTATTATTTCTGTTATTATCGTTATTATTATTGTTATTACCATTGCTATTATTCTGATTAACATTATTATTATTGTCATTACCATTATTATTTCTGCTATTATCATTATTATTAGTGTTATTATCATTATTATTACTGTTATTATCATTATTATTACTGTTATTATCATCATTATTGTTGCTATTATCATTATTATTGTCGTTAATGTCATTATTATTATTACTGTTATTATCTTTATTAGTATTGCTATTATCATTATCATTACTGTTATTATCATTATTATGGCGATAATGCCATTAGTATCATTGTTATTACCATTATTATTATTGTTATTCTTATTATTATTTCTTTTATTATCTTTATTATTATTGTAGTTATTGCCATTATGATTATTGTTATTATCATTATTATTTCTGTGATTATCATTATTATTGTTGTTACTACCATTATTATTATTGTTATTATCATTATTAGTATTGTTATTATCATTATTATTTCTGTTATTATTATTATTATTATTGTTGTTATTGTTATTATCATTATTATTAGTGTTATTATCATTATTACTACTGTTATTATTACTATTATTATTGTCATTACCATTATTATTATTGTTATTATCATTCTTATTATTGTTATTATTATTATTATTACTGTTATTATCATTATTATTTCTGTTATTATCGTCATTATTATTGTTATATTACTATTATTATTGTCACTACCATTATTATTATTGTTATTATCATTATTATTATTGTCATTACCATTACAATTATTGTTATTATCATTCTTATTATTATTATTATTATTATTATTACTGTTATTATCATCATTATTGTTGTTATTATCATTATTATTATTGTTATTATCATTATTATTTCTATTATTATCGTTATTATTACTGTTATTATCATTATTATTACTGTTATTATCATTATTATTACTGTTATTATCATTATTATTATAGTTATTACCATTATTATTATTGTTATTACCATTATTATTATTGTTAATACGATTATTATTTCTGTCATTATCATTATTATTAGTGTTATTATCATTATTATTACTGTTATTATCTTTATTAGTATTGCTATTATCATTATCATTACTGTTATTATCATTATTATTTATGTTATTATCGTTATTATTTCTGTTATTATCGTTATTAGTATTGTTATTATCATTATTATTTGTTTATTAGCATTATTATTTTTGTTATTACCATTATTATTATTGTTATTATCATTATTATTTCTGTTATTATCATTATTATTATTGTTATTATTATTATTATTATTATTATTACTGTTATTATCATTATTATTAGTGTTATTATTATTATTATTATTATAGTTAATATCATGATTATAGTTCTTTCTATCATTATTATTACCGTTATTATCATTATTACTGTCGATAATGTCATTATTATTATTGTTATTACCATTATTATTATTGTTATTACCATTATTGTTATTGTTATTACCATTATTATTATTGTTATTCTTATTATTATTTCTGTCATTATCGTTATTATTATTGTTATTACCATTATTATTATGGTTAATATCATTATCATTATTATTTCTGTTATTATCGTTATTATTATTGTTATTATTATTATTATTATTATTATTACTGTTATTATCATTATTATTAGTGTTATTATTATTATTATTATTATAGTTAATATCATGATTATAGTTCTTTCTATCATTATTATTACCGTTATTATCATTATTACTGTCGATAATGTCATTATTGTTATTGTTAACACTATTATTATTATTGTTATTACCATTATTATTATTGTTATTACCATTATTATTTCTGTTATTATTATTATTATTGTTGTTATTGTTATTATCATTATTATTAGTGTTATTATCATTATTACTACTGTTATTATTACTATTATTATTGTCATTACCATTATTATTATTGTTATTATCATTCTTATTATTGTTATTATTATTATTATTACTGTTATTATCATTATTATTTCTGTTATTATCGTCATTATTATTGTTATTATTACTATTATTATTGTCATTACCATTATTATTATTGTTATTATCATTCTTATTATTGTTATTATTATTATTATTACTGTTATTAACATTATTATTTCTGTTATTATCGTTATTAGTATTATTATTATCATTATTATTATTGTCATTACCGTTACTATTATTGTTATTATCATTCTTATTATTGTTATTATTATTACTATTACTGTTATTATCATCATTATTGTTGTTATTATCATTATTATTATTGTTACTATCATTATTATTTCTATTATTATCATTATTATTATAGTTATTACCATTATTATTATAGTTATTCTCATTACTATTTCTGTTATTATCGTTATTATTATTGTTATTATCATTATTATTTCTTTTACTAGCATTATTATTTTTGTTATTACCATTATTATTATTGTTATTATCATTATTATTTCTGTTATTATCGTTATTATTATTGTTATTACCATTACTATTATTGTTATTATCATTATTATTATTGTTTTTATCATTCTTATTATTGTTATTATTATTATTATTACTGTTATTAACATTATTATTTCTGTTATTATCGTTATTAATATTATAATTATCATTATTATTATTGTCATTACCGTTACTATTATTGTTATTATCATTCTTATTATTGTTATTATTATTATTATTACTGTTATTATCATCATTATTGTTGTTATTATCATTATTATTATTGTTATTATCATTATTACTTCTATTATTATCATTATTATTTCTTTTACTAGCATTATTATTTTTGTTATTACCATTATTATTATTGTTATTATCATTATTATTTCTGTTATTATCGTTATTATTATTGTTATTACCATTACTATTATTGTTATTATCATTATTATTATTGTTTTTATCATTCTTATTATTGTTATATTATTATTATTACTGTTATTGTCATCATTATTGTTGTTATTATCATTATTATTATTGTTATTATCATTATTATTATTGTCATTACCATTACTATTATTGTTTTTATCATTCTTATTATTGTTATTATTATTATTATTACTGTTATTATCATCATTATTGTTGTTATTATCATTATTATTATTGTTATTATCATTATTATTTCTATTATTATCGTTATTATTTCTGTTATTATCATTATTATCTCTGTTATTATTATTATTATTATTGTTATTATTGTTATTATCATTATTATTAGTGTTATTATCATTATTACTACTGTTATTATCATTATTATTATTGTCATTACCATTATTAATATTGTTATTATCATTATTATTATTGTTATTACCATTATTATTATTGTTTTTATCATTATTGTTTCTGTTATTATCATTCTTAGTATTGTTATTATCACTATTATTTCTGGTATTATCATTATTATTATTGTTCTTACAATTATTACTATTGTTATTATCATTATTATTTCTGTTATTATCATTATTATTTCTTTTATTATCTTTATTATTATTGTTATTATCAATATTATTATTGCCATTACCATTATTATTTCTATTATTATCATTATTATTTCTCTTATTATCATTATTATTTTAGTTATTACCATTATGATTATTGTTATTATCATTATTATTTCTGTGATTATCGTTATTATTATTATTATTATCATTATTATTATAGTTATTACCATTACTATTATTGTTATTATCATTATTATTTCTGTTATTATCATTATTAGTATTGTTATTATCATTCTTATTATTGTTATTATTATTATTATTACTGTTATTATCATTAATATTTCTGTTATTATCGTTATTATTATTGTGATTCTCATTATTATTTCTATTATTATCGTTATTATTTCTGTTATTATCATTATTATCTCTGTTATTATTATTATTATTATTATAGTTAATATCATGATTATAGTTCTTTTTATCATTATTTTTACCGTTATTATCATTATTACTGTTGTTGCATCCCGTTTGCAACAAGAGTTGCACATAGCGACGATATTCAGGTCATTATGAAATAACTACGGAATGGACATCGTCAGCTCCGATTAGTAGGACACCATCGTCAGCACCAAAAGTATGTCGAACCTCATCAAAACCCCAATTGTGAATAATATAAAAGGCGATACACCGCCAAGGCGCGGAGTTCGTAAGATATTGAGTTACACGCTTGTCAAATAAAGTCTTTTCTTGTTGATACTCGTCAGCCGGTGAAGTCCAGTTCTTTAACGCTCCCGAACCATATCCTACATACAGCAGTGTACCTCGAGGGGGGCACAACAAATTTGGTGGCAGCGGTGGGATAGTCTACTTTCTACGGTTGTAATTTGACGTGATAGTGCGACACGGTGAGCTATAGTGCGCCGCTGGAATTACAACACACAATTGTAATTCCACAAAGAATCGCGAAAGTCGTCCGGACCCAGTAAAGGGCATCAAGAAGCTGCACAAAGCGTTCTCCGTGGAGACGTCAACCAGCCTGGACAGATCGTCGCGATACGAAGCACTCCGACCCGTGGGCTACTGTCAAATTGGAGAAATCCAGGAGCCGATCATCTGAGGAGACCGACTACCCGGATCAACCACCGTCAAAAGCAGCAGGAGCGTACGGCAGAACGAGAAAACAGCTGATTGCAGTCCGAGGACCGTTAGCCATTTGGAAAAGACAACCAACTGCAGAAAAGCAACGATATGCAAGCGCAACTAATATTGTAAGTAGTATAATCTCGAGTAACTATTTTTTGTAAACCAGAATCTTGTATGTCGGGAAACAGTGGTTACATAGAAAAATTTAGATTGCCACACTGTAGGGCCATATCTAAATCTTGCGACTCCATATTCGACAATCTTTTAACACACACTGAAGAAGTCAACACTCCCCTTTCCGATCCAACAGCATCAATTAGACGACGTTTACGCGCACCTCATTTTAGTATAGAAAGCGATTCATCAAGCGACAGCGAGCTAGAACACATAACCATACAACGAGAATTCCTTATTGATCTCCACGACTTCACATTATTAGAAACTGTAGAAATGACAACCCCCGTTATAACCGCACTTTCCCTTGTAAAGGAATTTGGAGGAGAATCGGCAATCGAACTTGCGTCGTTTATTAGATCATTTACGATTGCAAAAGAGTTGGTATCAGAACGCGAACACCCACTTTTACTGCGCGCAATTTTAGGGACCAAACTAAAGGACAAAGCAGCAATAGAATTTGAATATAGAGACATAGACAGTTTCGAATCATTACAGACAACTTTAACCACTTTATTTACTGAAAAACGATCACTGTGTACTGTGCAGACAGAATTTAACGCGTGTCGACAAAGGGACGGAGAAAGTGTTAGGGACTACGCAACGAGATTAGAAAAACTAAAGACCGAATTAACACAAATAACGTTAAAGCCAAGGAATACGAATGCCGTAAATCTCGCGTTAGCAGAGTCAGTTAACGAACAAGCTCTCAATATTTTTACTATTGGGTTGAATGAAAAGTTAAGGATCATCATACGGTCAAGGCAGTATGATAATCTTAAAACTGCCATAACAGCGGCCATAGAAGAAGAACAATCGCTAGGTTTAACCTCAACTCGAAATTTTGGAAAATATAGTGATTACAAAAACCCGAATAATTCCGGACCAAATAGAAACCGATTTAGCTCCAATGTACAGAATTGCGAAAGATGCCATAGACTAGGGCATCTCGCTAAGAATTGTTACGCGCGATTGAGCATGCCACGGATGACAGTACCATCTGGCCATCTCCCGTCTACTCGCCATAGTTTTGGTGTTAAACGAGAGGTGCGTCACACTTCAATAATCTGCAATTATTGCAAGAAACCGGGACATGTTCAACGAGATTGTAGAACTTTAATCAGGGATAACGGCGGAAATAATTCAAGCTATCGGCAAGAAGTAGGATCAAATAGAGAATCCAGACCACGTTTAAACACAAACACTGATAATATCAGACAGCCAGGTCTGAACGAAAGAACGATAGACTCGTATAGAATAAATTGCACCGAGGGAGCAGCTAGGCCCAAAAACATTGTTAAAATACAAGCTAGGGAAATAAAAAATGTAGAAGCGCGAATGCTAGTGGACACAGGAGCGGATCTAACTTTACTTAAATACGGTAAGATTGTAGGGAAGGTACCCGCGATCAACGAGGTCATTACACTGAGAGGAATAGGACGTACTGAAATTCCGACTATTTGCAAAATCGAGCTCAATATAAAAGTAGGCGACAAAGTTGTAACTCACCCGTGCCGTGTAGTTGAAGATGATTTTCCCATTCAGACGGACGGAATTTTAGGATACGATTTCGTTACAAATTATAAAGCAATAATCAGACCAGGACAACATGTAGAAATATTAGGAGTTAAATGGCCATTATTATATGACGAAGAATTTAATTTACCGCCACGTGCAGAGACAATAATACGGGTTCGAGCAAATGATAACGGTGAGGGATTAGTAGAAAAGAAGATGCTTCAAGCAGGCGTGTATATGGGAAATTGTTTAACGGAAGCCAAAAATGGAAAATGTCTTATCCCAGTCATAAATATGACCGAACAATTAGTACAGATTCGATTACCGCCGGTTGACTTGGACACCGAACTGATGACACAAGACCATGACCAAGACAATATGAAAGAAACGCGAGAACTCTACGCTATACGACACCTAACCGGAATAGATAGAATGAAGACGTTACGCGATAACATAAGGACGGAACATTTAAATGAGGAAGAAAAAACTAATTTACTAGAGCTATGCGAAAAACATAATGAAGTATTTTATTTGGATGGGGACGAACTAGGACACACGGACATTGTACGACACAAAATACGACTGTTACCAGACGCGAAACCCGTAAACATTAAACCGTATCGCCTACCACAAATACACAAGGACGAAATCGACAAGCAAGTACAGGATATGATCGAGCAAGGAATAATAGGTCCAAGCACTAGCGAATGGAACGCTCCACTGTTAGTAGTACCTAAAAAGTCTGATGCAACTGGAAAACCAAAATTTAGGGTTGTAGTAGACTTTCGTAAACTAAATGATATAACTGCGGGAGATTCTTTTCCACTCCCTAACATTACGGATATACTAGATCAATTAGGAGGAGCCAAGTATTTTTCCACTTTAGATTTAAAAACGGGATTCCATCAAATCGAAATGGAACCAGAGGATTGTGAAAAAACCGCGTTTTCAACACAACACGGGCATTTTGAATTCAAAAGAATGCCGTTCGGACTCAAAGGCGCTCCTCCTACATTTCAAAGGGCTATGGAAACTATATTAGGTGGCTTAAGAGGGTTAAAATGTTTTGTATATATAGATGATATTGTAGTTCATGGCCGTTCGCTGAAAGAACACCAAGAACGATTAGAGCAAATTTTTTATCGATTGCGAGACAGCGGACTCAAATTGCAACCAAGTAAATGTGAATTCTTGCGAAAAGAGACTCTCTATTTAGGTCATATAATTACGGAAGAAGGGATCAAACCGGATCCATCAAAATTAGTTGCTGTTCAAAATTTTCCAACTCCAAAAAAGGCTAAAGATATTCAATCCTTCCTAGGGTTAGCTAGTTATTATCGGAAATTTATAGAAAATTTTTCAAAGATAGCTAAACCATTAACGCAACTATTAAAGAAGGACGTAGAATTTAGGTGGACCGCGCAAGAACAAGAAGCATTTGACATATTAAAAGGAAAATTAACATCAGCACCTCTATTACAATATCCTGATTTTTCAAAACAGTTTACATTAACGACGGACGCTTCGGGAAAGGCAATAGGAGCAATTTTATCTCAGGATCATAATGGAAAAGACCTACCAGTCGCTTACGCGAGTAGAGTTCTCAATAGCGCAGAAATCAATTACAGTACAACTGAAAAGGAACTTTTGGCAATTGTTTGAGCAACTCAACATTTCAGACCGTATCTTTACGGAACAAAATTCACTATTGTTACTGATCACAAACCCTTAACGTGGCTATTTAGCGTGAAGGAACCAGGTTCGCGATTAATGAGATGGCGTTTAAAATTAGAGGAGTATAATTACGAAATTCGATACAAGGACGGAAAGTCTAACCAAAATGCTGACGCGTTGAGTAGGATGTTCGTCGTCAAACGCGGTAGAGGTAGGCCGCGGAAAACACCAACAGACAGTAACCAAACGGTCAACAATAATGCTGACGCCAGCTCCGACACTGACCGAACAGACACAAAACTCTCAGCTCACTCCGGAACAGATGACGAAACTGAACCAGACACCTATACTGAAGAAGACAAGAAACGAATACTTTACGAATACCATGACGCTCCTTTAGGTGGACACCAGGGAATAAATCGTACGCTTAAACGTATACTATTAAAACATTCGTGGCCAGGAATTAAACAGGACGTAGAAAATTATATCGGCAAATGCGTAAAATGTCAAAAGAACAAACTGTATAAAACATCTAAGGCACCAATGATAATAACGGACACCCCAGCTATACCCTTCGAAAAATGTGCATTAGATATTGTAGGCCCATTACCTAAAACTAACGATAGGAATAAATACATATTAACTTTCCAAGACGGATTAACAAAATTTAGTAAGGCTATACCGATACCGGACCAAGAGGCAAACACAATCGCTAAGGAATTTGTAACAAAAATAATTTGCGAATATGGAATACCGCGAAAAGTACTAACTGATCAAGGGACTAACTTCTTAAGTCAGATCTTTAAAGATACGTGCAAATTATTAAGAATACAGAAAATCCAAACCACCGCGTACCACCCAGAATCAAACGGAGCGCTCGAAAGAAGTCATAAGACATTGGCAGAATACCTAAAAAATTTTATTGATGAAGACCAGACGAATTGGGATGAATGGCTTCCCTACGCCATGTTCACCTACAACACAACTCCGCATTCAGCTACAAAATTCACACCCTACGAATTAGTATACGGGAAACAAGCCGAATTACCAACATCACTTACTTTACCGCCTGAACCAAACTATACCTACGACCAATACGCGAACGAAGTAAAACAACGAATACGCTCGACAAATCTAATAGCTAGGGAGACCTTAAAAAACAGTAAAATAACAACAAAACAATACTACGATAAGTCGGCTAGAGTAAAAATATTCAAACCAGGGGACCAAGTACTATTACATGACAAAACGCTTCGACAAGGACGAACGAAAAAATTAACACCAAATTGGATAGGACCATACACAGTTTTACAGAAACACGATAAGGAAAATTATACAATCAAAAAGGGAAGACGAACACTACGTATACACACCAACCGTCTGAAACATTTTATAAACTAACAAGTAATAGAATAAACTATAGATAACACATCCTTATCGGTATCTAGTAAATCATATTTCCTTTTCTTAAAAAAAAAAAAAAAAAAAAAAAAAAAACAACAAGCTATAATCATGTAGGAGCGAAATAAGTCACTTCCAATCAAGGGCACCTTCTCTTACAGGGTATCGAGTTTGGCCCTTGTCATAACAAGCATCGGCTCAACAACGGAACCATGTACGATCAACAAATTCTTACACAACCCGGGAATATATTTCGAAGAACTAGGCAAACTACAAATATACGGTAACATCTGGAAATTAGCTCTACATATAAATACGAGATCATTAACTACACGCCAAATTCGTCTACAAAACGCTTTAACAGCAGCAACAAAAAGCTGCCTATATAACGAATACCATAAACTACACACATTCTGTAAACAATTTTCTACGACACATCAAAAAGAACTAGAACGCATTTCTTTAAACCTAAAGTACGTTGAACAAATCACAGGCAATACGCGTTCCCGCCGAGGACTCATAAACGGCATTGGTTACCTTGCTAAAACCCTATTCGGTACTATGGACGCAAAAGACAGAACGACAATTGAACGACAAATACAACTACTTAAACAAGAAGGAACTGCTCTCAGAACCTCCGCAACTGAACAAACACAAGTCATTAACGCGAATATTAAATTATTCAACGAATCGGTAGAAAATATAAACCAAAACGAAAGAATATTATTCAGTAGCACAAACACACTGAAACAACTGTTACAGACAGAGACAGACAGACAACACGTCACAACCGCTATAGACGAAAATGCCATTATTCTTGGGAATATAATAAGAAACTTAGCGGAAGATGCGAAGGACCTTTTAGAATTTACATTAGATATAAAAAGGGGTATTCTCAACCCTACAGTAATATCACCAGCACAAATCTCAGAATGGCTACAAACAGCAATCCCGCAACTTCCGCCAGGTTTAAGTTTTCCAGTAACACCAACTGTAAATAATATTCATACTTTGTATGAACTATCCGATCTAGCATCATATGCAAACTCGCAAACGATCACGGTTATCCTCCAAATCCCTCTGGTAAACACACAACATTACAAAATCAATAAAGTTTATCCAGTACCGACAAAAATCAACTCTTCTATTTATGCTTATATTGACCCAACCGAAACACATGTAGCACTAGACACAAACACCTTAGATTACGTTCACATAGGAAATAATGATCTCAACAAATGTAAAATAATGCAAAAGACATACTTCTGTAAATTACACCGTCCTATCTTCCAAGCTATCCCGAACGGACCATGCGAAATACAAATTTTAACGAGATTAGTACCACATCCTCAAAATTGTAATACGCGTATAATAAAATTAAACCACACCATCCTGATTGAATTAAACAAACCCGGATCGTGGATCTACATCACCCCGACCATCGAACAATTGTCAATCTCATGCGAAAATGACACACATACACAATCCAAAACAATACAAGATTCTGGTATTATAACGACAAACGGAAAATGTTCCATCTCGGCAGCGGATTTTAGAATCGAAACGAGCGCAAGTTACAATGCAGAGAAAACAGTACACTATTTACCATCACAAAACTTATCAATAGCGGATCTACCCCAAAACCTAAATATAATTCACATAAACAACAATAAAAAGAACACATTGCGAAAAATCATTAGCCATCCAGAAGAACTGCGTCTTGTAAGTAAAAACCTAGAGCAAATAAGATCAGAATTAGACTCAAAAAATATCAATGTACCGTTAGAATACCATTTTAGTTTAATTTCCTCGTGTTCTGCGAGCGGAATAATACTTATAGTGATAGTAATAATAATAAGTTATAAATGTAAAGGGTTAAGTATTCGTAACAAAACTAACCAAGAAAACAAAAAAACGATAATACAAATAGCAAGCGGAAACCCTAGCTCCCCAAAACCACGAATCGAAGAACTAAAAGAATCCAATAAACAATGTACAATATAAACCTTATGTATATATTAACCGTTCATTATTATCACACTGTAAAGATAGACTTAATTATAAGACTGTATGTTTGTAATCCCTCTACATAATATCGTATGTCGTCACAAGAGCTAACATGCTCCTTCCAAGGGGGGAGGGATGTTGCATCCCGTTTGCAACAAGAGTTGCACATAGCGACGATATTCAGGTCATTATGAAATAACTACGGAATGGACATCGTCAGCTCCGATTAGTAGGACACCATCGTCAGCACCAAAAGTACGTCGAACCTCATCAAAACCCCAATTGTGAATAATATAAAAGGCGATACACCGCCAAGGCGCGGAGTTCGTAAGATATTGAGTTACACGCTTGTCAAATAAAGTCTTTTCTTGTTGATACTCGTCAGCCGGTGAAGTCCAGTTCTTTAACGCTCCCGAACCATATCCTACATACAGCAGTGTACCTCGAGGGGGGCACAACATTATCATTGTTATTTATGTTATTATCATTATTATTATTGTTATTACCATTATTATTTCCGTTATTTTCATTATTATTATTGTTTTTACCACTTTTATTATTGTTATTATCATTATTATTTCTGTTTTTATCATTATTATTTCTTTTATTATCGTTATTATTATTGTTATTACCAATATTATTAGTGTTATTATCATTATTATTTCTGTTGTTATCGTTATTATTATTGATATTATCATTATTATTTCTGTCATTATCATTATTATTATTGTTATTACCATTATTATTATTGTTATTATCATTACTATTTCTGTTATTATCATTATTATTATTGTTATTCTCATTATTATTTCTGTTATTATCGTTATTATTATTGTTATTATCATTATTATTTATGTTATTATCGTTATTATTATTGTTATTACCACTATTATTATTGCTATTATCATTATTATTATATGTTATTACCATTATTATTATTGTTATTATCATTATTATTATTGTTATTATCATTATTATTTCTGTTATTATCATTATTATTATTGTTATTATCATTATTATTTCTGTTATTATCATTATTATTTATCTTATTATCGTTATTCTTATTGTTATTATCAATGTTATTTATGTTATTATCATTATTATTATTGTTATTACCATTATTATTATTGTTATTATCATTATTATTTCTGTTATTATCATTATTATTATTGTTATTACCATTATTATTATTGTTATTATCATTATTATTTCTGTTATTATCGTTATTACTATTGTTATTATCATTATTATTTCTGTTATTATCATTATTATTATTGTTATTACCATTATTATTATTGTTATTATCATTATTCTTTCTGTTATTATCGTTATTATTATTGTTATTACCATTATTATTATTGTTATTATCATTATTATTTCTGTTATTACCATTATTATTATTGTTAATATCATTATTATTTCTGTTGTTATCGTTATTATTATTGTTATTATCATTATTATTTCTGTCATTATCGTTATTATTATTGTTATTATCACTATTATTATTGTTAGTACCATTATTATTACTGTTATTATCATTATTATTTCTGTTATTATCGTTATTACTATTGTTATTATTGTTATTACCACTATTATTATTGTTATTATCAGTATTATTATTGTTATTACCATTATTGCTATTGTTATTATCATTATTATTTATGTTATTATCGTTATTCTTATTGTTATTATCATTGTTATTTATGTTATTATTATTGTTATTATTGTTATTACCATTATTATTATTGTTATTATAAATATTATCTCTGTTATTATTATTATTTTTGTTATTATTATTATTATTTCTGTGATTATAATTGATATTATTGTTATTATCATTATTATTTCTGTCATTATCATTATTATTATTGTTATTACTATTATTATTTTTGTTATTATTATTATTATTTCTGTTATTATCATTATTATTATCGTTATTATCATTATTATTTCTGTTATTATCGTTATTATTATTGTTATTATCATTGTTATTTATGTTATTATCATTGTTATTATTGTTATTACCATTATTATTATTGTTATTATCATTATTATTTATGTTATTATCGTTATTTTTATTGTTATTATCATTGTTATTTATGTTATTATCATTGTTATTACTGTTGTTACCATTATTATTATTGTTATTATCATTATTATTTCTGTTATTATTATTATTATTGTTATTATTATTATTATTTCTGTGATTATAATTGATATTATTGTTATTATCATTATTATTATAGTTAATATCATCATTATTGTAGATATTATCATTATTACTACAGTTATTATTATTATTGTTGTTATTATCATCATTATTAGGGTTATTATCATTATTATTTTTCTTATTACCATTATTATTATTGTTATTATCATTATTATTTCTGTCATTATCATTATTATTATTGTTATTACTATTATTATTATTGTTATTACCATTATTATTATTGTTAGTACCATTATTATTATTGTTATTATCATTATTATTTCTGTTTTTATCATTATTATTTCTTTTATTATCGTTATTATTATTGTTATTACCAATATTGTTAGTGTTATTATCATTATTATTTCTGTTGTTATCGTTATTATTATTGATATTATCATTATTATTTCTGTCATTATCATTATTATTATTGTTATTACCATTATTATTATTGTTATTATCATTACTATTTCTGTTATTATCATTATTATTATTGTTATTCTTATTATTATTTCTGTCATTATCGTTATTATTATTGTTATTACCATTATTATTCTTATTATTATCATTATTATTATTGCTATTACCATTATTATTATAGTTAATATCATTATCATTACTGTTATTATCATTATTATTTATATTATTACCATTATGATTATTGTTATTATCATTATTATTTCTGTTATTGTCATTATTGTTATTGATAACACTATTATTATTATTGTTATTACCATTATTATTTCTGTTATTATCATTGTTAGTATTGTTATTATCATTATTATTTCTGTTATTATCGTCATTATTATTGTTATTATTACTATTATTATTGTCATTACCATTATTATTATTGTTATTATCATTCTTATTATTGTTATTATTATTATTATTACTGTTATTATCATTATTATTTCTGTTATTATCGTTATTAATATTGTTATTATCATTATTATTATTGTCATTACCGTTACTATTATTGTTATTATCATTCTTATTATTGATATTATTATTATTATTACTGTTATTACAATTATTACTATTGTTATTATTATTATTATTTCTGTTATTATCATTATTATTACTGTTATTATCATTATTATTACTGTTATTATCATTATTATTACTGTTATTATCATTATTATTATAGTTATTACCAATATTATTATTGTTATTATCATTATTATTATTGTCATTACCATTACTATTATTGTTATTATCATTCTTATTATTGTTATTATTATTATTATTACTGTTATTATCATCATTATTGTTGTTATTATCATTATTATTATTGTTATTATCATTATTATTTCTATTATTATCGTTATTATTTGTGTTATTATCATTATTAGTATTGTTATTATCATTATTATCTCTGTTATTATTATTATTATTATTGTTATTACTGTTATTATCATTATTATTAGTGTTATTATCATTATTACTACTGTTATTATCAATATTATTATTGTCATTACCATTATTATTATTGTTATTATTATTATTATTTCTGTTATTATCGCTATTATTATTGTTATTATCATTATTATTATTGTCATTACCATTACTATTATTGTTATTATCATTATTATTTCTGTTATTATTATTATTATTACTGTTATTATCATCATTATTGTTGGTATTATCATTATTATTATTGTTATTATCATTATTATTTCTATTATTATCGTTATTATTTCTGTTATTATCATTATTATTTCTGTTATTATCGTTATTATCTCTGTTATTGATATTATTATTATTGTTATTATTGTTATTATCATTATTATTAGTGTTATTATCATTATTACTACTGTTATTATCAATATTATTATTGTCATTACCATTATTATTATTGTTATTATCATTATTATTATTGTTATTACTATTACCATTATTGTTATTGTTATTACCATTATTATTATTGTTATTCTTATTATTATTTCCGTCCTTATCGTTATTATTATTGTTATTACCATTATTATTATGGTTAATATCATTATCATTATTATTTCTGCTATTATCATTATCATTACTGTTATTATCATTATTATTTCTGTTATTATCGTTATTAGTATTGTTATTATCATTCTTAGTATTGTTATTATCACTATTATTTCTGGGATTATCATTATTATTATTGTTATTATAATTATTACTATTGTTATTATCATTATTATTTCTGTTATTATCATTATTATTACTGTTATTATCATTATTATTACTGTTATTATCATTATTATTATAGTTATTACCAATATTATTATTGTTATTATCATTATTACTTCTGTTATTATCATTATTATTGTTATTATTACCATTATTATTATTGTTATTATCATTATTATTTATGTTATTATTGTTATTATCATTATTATATATGTTATTATCATTATTATTATTGTTATCACCATTATTATTATAGTTTTATCCTTACTATTTCTGTTATTATCGTTATTATTTCTGTTATTATCATCATTATTGTTGTTATTATCATTATTATTATTGTTATTATCATTATTATTATTGTTATTACCATTATTATTATTATTATTATCGTTATTATTATTGTTATTACCATTATTATTATAGTTAATATCATTATCATTATTATTTCCGTTATTATCATTATCATTTCTGTTATTATCATTATTATTTATGTTATTATCGTTATTAGTATTGTTATTATCATTATTATTTCTTTTATTATCATTATTATTATTGTTATTATCATTACTATTTCTATTATTATCATTATTATTTCTTTTATTATCATTATTATTATAGTTATTACCATTATTATTATTGTTATTCTCATTACTATTTCTGTTATTATCGTTATTCTTATTGTTATTATCATTATTATTTCTTTTATTAGCATTATTATTTTTGTTATTACCATTATTATTATTGTTATTATCATTATTATTAGTGTTATTATCATTATTATTTCTTTTATTATCTTTATTATTATTGTTATTATCAATATTATTATTGCCATTACCATTATTATTTCTATTATTATCATTATTATTTCTTTTATTATCATTATTATGTAGTTATTACCATTATGATTATTGTTATTATCATTATTATTTCCGTGATTATCATTATTATTGTTGTTATTACCATTATTATTATTGTTATTATCATTATTATTTCTGTTATTGTCATTATTGTTATTGTTAACACTATTATTATTATTGTTATTACCATTATTATTATTGTTATTACCATTATTATTTCTGTTATTATCATTGTTAGTATTGTTATTATCATTATTATTTCTGTTATTATTATTATTATTATTGTTGTTATTGTTATTATCATTATCATTACTGTTATTATCATTATTATTTCTGTTATTATCGTTATTAGTATTGTTATTATCATTATTATTTCTGTTATTATCATTATTATTTCTGTTATTATCGTTATTATTATTGTTATTGTCATTATTATTATTGTCATTACCATTACTATTATTGATATCACCATTATCATTATTGTTATTATCATTATTATTATTGTTATTACCATTATTATTATTGTTATTATCATTATTGTTTCTGTTATTATCATTACTCTTATTGTTATTATCATTATAATTAATGTTATTATCATTATTACTGTCGATAATGTCATTATTATTACTGTTATTACCATTATTATTATAGTTAATATCATTATCATTATTATTTCTGTTATTATCATTATTATTATTGTTATTATCATTCTTATTATTGTTATTATTATTATTATTACTGTTATTATCATTACTATTTCTGTTATTATCGTTATTATTTCTGTTATTATCATTATTAGTTTTGTTATCAGCATTATTATTATTGTTATTATCATTATTATTTATGTTATTATCGTTATTATTATTGTTATTATCATTATTATATATGTTATTATCATTATTATTATTGTTATCACCATTATTATTATAGTTTTATCATTATTATTTCTGTTATTATCGTTATTATCATTGTTATTCCCATTGCTATTATTCTTATTACCATTATTATTATTGTTATTACCATTATTATTTCTGTTATTATCATTATTATTACTGTTATTATCATTATTATTACTGTTATTATCATCATTATTGTTGCTATTATCATTATTATTGTCGTTAATGTCATTATTATTATTACTGTTATTATCTTTATTAGTATTGCTATTATCATTATCATTACTGTTATTATCATTATTATGGCGATAATGCCATTGGTATCATTGTTATTACCATTATTATTATTGTTATTCTTATTATTATTATTGTTATTATCACTATTATTATTGTTATTATCATTATTACTTCGGTTATTATCATTATTATTGTTATTATTACCATTATTATTATTGTTATTATCATTATTATTTATGTTATTATCGTTATTATTATTGTTATTATCATTATTATATATGTTATTATCATTATTATTATTGTTATCACCACTATTATTATAGTTTTATCATTACTATTTCTGTTATTATCGTTATTATTTCTGTTATTATCATTATTAGTTTTGTTATCAGCATTATTATTATTGTTATTATCATTATTATTTATGTTATTATCGTTATTATTATTGTTATTATCATTATTATATATGTTATTATCATTATTATTATTGTTATCACCATTATTATTAAAGTTTTATCATTACTATTTCTGTTATTATCGTTATTACTTCTGTTATTATTATCATTATTATTTCTGTTATTATCATTATTATTATTGTTCTTACCATTATTATTATTGTTATTATCATTATTATTTCTGTTATTATCGTTATTATGGCGATAATGCCATTGGTATCATTGTTATTACCATTATTATTATTGTTATTCTTATTATTATTTCTGTCATTATCGTTATTATTATTGTTATTACCATTATTATTCTTATTATTATCATTATTATTATTGCTATTACCATTATTATTATAGTTAATATCATTATCATTACTGTTATTATCATTATTATTTATATTATTACCATTATGATTATTGTTATTATCATTATTACTACTGTTATTATTACTATTATTATTGTCATTACCATTATTATTATTGTTATTATCATTCTTATTATTGTTATTATTATTATTATTACTGTTATTATCATTATTATTTCTGTTATTATCGTCATTATTATTGTTATTATTACTATTATTATTGTCATTACCATTATTATTATTGTTATTATCATTCTTATTATTGTTATTATTATTATTATTACTGTTATTATCATTATTATTTCTGTTATTATCGTTATTAATATTGTTATTATCATTATTATTATTGTCATTACCGTTACTATTATTGTTATTATCATTCTTATTATTGATATTATTATTATTATTACTGTTATTATCATCATTATTGTTGTTATTATCATTATTATTATTGTTATTATCATTATTATTTCTATTATTATCATTATTATTATAGTTATTACCATTATTATTATAGTTATTCTCATTACTATTTCTGTTATTATCGTTATTATTATTGTTATTACCATTACTATTATTGTTATTATCTTTATTATTAGTGTTATTATCATTATTATTTCTTTTATTATCTTTATTATTATTGTCATTATCAATATTATTATTGGCATTACCATTATTATTTCTATTATTATCATTATTATTTCTCTTATTATCATTATTATTGTAGTTATTACCATTATGATTATTGTTATTATCATTATTATTTCTGTGATTATCGTTATTATTATTATTATTATCATTATTATTATAGTTATTACCATTACTATTATTGTTATTATCATTATTATTTCTGTTATTATTATTATTATTATTGTTGTTATTGTTATTATCATTATTATTTCTGTTATTATTATTATTATTATTGTTGTTATTGTTATTATCATTTTTATTAGTGTTATTATCATTATTACTACTGTTATGATTACTATTATTATTGTAATTACCATTATTATTATTGTTATTATCATTCTTATTATTGTTATTATTATTGTTATTACTGTTATTATCATTATTATTTCTGTTATTATCGTTATTATTATTGTTATTATCATTATTATTATTGTCATTACCATTACTATTATTGTTTTTATCATTCTTATTATTGTTATTATTATTATTATTACTGTTATTATCATCATTATTGTTGTTATTATCATTATTATTATTGTTATTATCATTATTATTTCTATTATTATCGTTATTATTTCTGTTATTATCATTATTATCTCTGTTATTATTATTATTATTATTGTTATTATTGTTATTATCATTATTATTAGTGTTATTATCATTATTATTATTATTGTCATTACCATTATTATTATTGTTATTATCATTATTATTTCTGTTATTATCGTCATTATTATTGTTATTATTACTATTATTATTGTCA
>CANQJN010000037.1:265000-272500 GCA_947623535.1 Coelioxys conoideus | reverse complement strand
TCATTATTATTATTGTTATCACCATTATTATTATAGTTTTATCCTTACTATTTCTGTTATTATCGTTATTATTTCTGTTATTATCATCATTATTGTTGTTATTATCATTATTATTATTGTTATTATCATTATTATTATTGTTATTACCATTATTATTATTATTATTATCGTTATTATTATTGTTATTACCATTATTATTATAGTTAATATCATTATCATTATTATTTCCGTTATTATCATTATCATTTCTGTTATTATCATTATTATTTATGTTATTATCGTTATTAGTATTGTTATTATCATTATTATTTCTTTTATTATCATTATTATTATTGTTATTATCATTACTATTTCTATTATTATCATTATTATTTCTTTTATTATCATTATTATTATAGTTATTACCATTATTATTATTGTTATTCTCATTACTATTTCTGTTATTATCGTTATTCTTATTGTTATTATCATTATTATTTCTTTTATTAGCATTATTATTTTTGTTATTACCATTATTATTATTGTTATTATCATTATTATTAGTGTTATTATCATTATTATTTCTTTTATTATCTTTATTATTATTGTTATTATCAATATTATTATTGCCATTACCATTATTATTTCTATTATTATCATTATTATTTCTTTTATTATCATTATTATATAGTTATTACCATTATGATTATTGTTATTATCATTATTATTTCCGTGATTATCATTATTATTGTTGTTATTACCATTATTATTATTGTTATTATCATTATTATTTCTGTTATTGTCATTATTGTTATTGTTAACACTATTATTATTATTGTTATTACCATTATTATTATTGTTATTACCATTATTATTTCTGTTATTATCATTGTTAGTATTGTTATTATCATTATTATTTCTGTTATTATTATTATTATTATTGTTGTTATTGTTATTATCATTATCATTACTGTTATTATCATTATTATTTCTGTTATTATCGTTATTAGTATTGTTATTATCATTATTATTTCTGTTATTATCATTATTATTTCTGTTATTATCGTTATTATTATTGTTATTGTCATTATTATTATTGTCATTACCATTACTATTATTGATATCACCATTATCATTATTGTTATTATCATTATTATTATTGTTATTACCATTATTATTATTGTTATTATCATTATTGTTTCTGTTATTATCATTACTCTTATTGTTATTATCATTATAATTAATGTTATTATCATTATTACTGTCGATAATGTCATTATTATTACTGTTATTACCATTATTATTATAGTTAATATCATTATCATTATTATTTCTGTTATTATCATTATTATTATTGTTATTATCATTCTTATTATTGTTATTATTATTATTATTACTGTTATTATCATTACTATTTCTGTTATTATCGTTATTATTTCTGTTATTATCATTATTAGTTTTGTTATCAGCATTATTATTATTGTTATTATCATTATTATTTATGTTATTATCGTTATTATTATTGTTATTATCATTATTATATATGTTATTATCATTATTATTATTGTTATCACCATTATTATTATAGTTTTATCATTATTATTTCTGTTATTATCGTTATTATCATCGTTATTCCCATTGCTATTATTCTTATTACCATTATTATTATTGTTATTACCATTATTATTTCTGTTATTATCATTATTATTACTGTTATTATCATTATTATTACTGTTATTATCATCATTATTGTTGCTATTATCATTATTATTGTCGTTAATGTCATTATTATTATTACTGTTATTATCTTTATTAGTATTGCTATTATCATTATCATTACTGTTATTATCATTATTATGGCGATAATGCCATTGGTATCATTGTTATTACCATTATTATTATTGTTATTCTTATTATTATTATTGTTATTATCACTATTATTATTGTTATTATCATTATTACTTCGGTTATTATCATTATTATTGTTATTATTACCATTATTATTATTGTTATTATCATTATTATTTATGTTATTATCGTTATTATTATTGTTATTATCATTATTATATATGTTATTATCATTATTATTATTGTTATCACCACTATTATTATAGTTTTATCATTACTATTTCTGTTATTATCGTTATTATTTCTGTTATTATCATTATTAGTTTTGTTATCAGCATTATTATTATTGTTATTATCATTATTATTTATGTTATTATCGTTATTATTATTGTTATTATCATTATTATATATGTTATTATCATTATTATTATTGTTATCACCATTATTATTAAAGTTTTATCATTACTATTTCTGTTATTATCGTTATTACTTCTGTTATTATTATCATTATTATTTCTGTTATTATCATTATTATTATTGTTCTTACCATTATTATTATTGTTATTATCATTATTATTTCTGTTATTATCGTTATTATGGCGATAATGCCATTGGTATCATTGTTATTACCATTATTATTATTGTTATTCTTATTATTATTTCTGTCATTATCGTTATTATTATTGTTATTACCATTATTATTCTTATTATTATCATTATTATTATTGCTATTACCATTATTATTATAGTTAATATCATTATCATTACTGTTATTATCATTATTATTTATATTATTACCATTATGATTATTGTTATTATCATTATTACTACTGTTATTATTACTATTATTATTGTCATTACCATTATTATTATTGTTATTATCATTCTTATTATTGTTATTATTATTATTATTACTGTTATTATCATTATTATTTCTGTTATTATCGTCATTATTATTGTTATTATTACTATTATTATTGTCATTACCATTATTATTATTGTTATTATCATTCTTATTATTGTTATTATTATTATTATTACTGTTATTATCATTATTATTTCTGTTATTATCGTTATTAATATTGTTATTATCATTATTATTATTGTCATTACCGTTACTATTATTGTTATTATCATTCTTATTATTGATATTATTATTATTATTACTGTTATTATCATCATTATTGTTGTTATTATCATTATTATTATTGTTATTATCATTATTATTTCTATTATTATCATTATTATTATAGTTATTACCATTATTATTATAGTTATTCTCATTACTATTTCTGTTATTATCGTTATTATTATTGTTATTACCATTACTATTATTGTTATTATCTTTATTATTGGTGTTATTATCATTATTATTTCTTTTATTATCTTTATTATTATTGTCATTATCAATATTATTATTGGCATTACCATTATTATTTCTATTATTATCATTATTATTTCTCTTATTATCATTATTATTGTAGTTATTACCATTATGATTATTGTTATTATCATTATTATTTCTGTGATTATCGTTATTATTATTATTATTATCATTATTATTATAGTTATTACCATTACTATTATTGTTATTATCATTATTATTTCTGTTATTATTATTATTATTATTGTTGTTATTGTTATTATCATTATTATTTCTGTTATTATTATTATTATTATTGTTGTTATTGTTATTATCATTTTTATTAGTGTTATTATCATTATTACTACTGTTATGATTACTATTATTATTGTAATTACCATTATTATTATTGTTATTATCATTCTTATTATTGTTATTATTATTGTTATTACTGTTATTATCATTATTATTTCTGTTATTATCGTTATTATTATTGTTATTATCATTATTATTATTGTCATTACCATTACTATTATTGTTTTTATCATTCTTATTATTGTTATTATTATTATTATTACTGTTATTATCATCATTATTGTTGTTATTATCATTATTATTATTGTTATTATCATTATTATTTCTATTATTATCGTTATTATTTCTGTTATTATCATTATTATCTCTGTTATTATTATTATTATTATTGTTATTATTGTTATTATCATTATTATTAGTGTTATTATCATTATTATTATTATTGTCATTACCATTATTATTATTGTTATTATCATTATTATTTCTGTTATTATCGTCATTATTATTGTTATTATTACTATTATTATTGTCATTACCATTATTATTATTGTTATTATCATTCTTATTATTGTTATTATTATTATTATTACTGTTATTATCATTATTATTTCTGTTATTATCGTTATTATTATTGTTATTATCATTATTATTATTGTCATTACCATTACTATTATTGTTATTATCATTATTATCTCTGTTATTATTATTATTATTATTGTTATTATTGTTATTATCATTATTATTAGTGCTATTATCATTATTACTACTGTTATTATCATTATTATTATTGTCATTACCATTATTATTATTGTTATTATCATTATTATTATTGTTATTACCATTATTATTATTGTTATTATCATTATTGTTTCTGTTATTATCATTATTGTTTCTGTCATTATCATTATTATTTCTGTTATTATCATTATTATTAGTGTTATTATCATTATTATTACTGTTATTATCATTATTATTACTGTTATTATCATCATTATTGTTGCTATTATCATTATTATTATTGTTATTACCATTATTATTATTGTTATTATCATTATTATTTCTGTTATTGTCATTATTGCAATTGTTAACACTATTATTATTATGCTATTATCATTATTATATATGTTATTATCATTATTATTATTGTTATCACCATTATTATTATTGTTACTATTATTATTATTATTACTGTTATTATCATCATTATTGTTGCTATTATCATTATTATTACTGTTATTATCATTATTATTGTCGTTAATGTCATTATTATTATTACTGTTATTATCTTTATTAGTATTGCTATTATCATTATCATTACTGCTATTATCATTATTCTTATAGTTAATATCATCATTATTGTTGTAATTACCATTATTATTATTGTTATTATCATTATTATTGCTGTTATTATCGTTATTATTATTTTTGTTATTATCATTATTATTTCTGTTATTATCATTCTTATTATTATTATTACCATTATTATTATTATTATTATCATTATTATTATTGTTATTACCATTATTATTATAGTTAATATCATTATCATTATTATTTCTGTTATTATCATTACCATTACGGTTATTATCATTATTATTTCTGTTATTATCGTTATTATTTCTGTTATTATCGTTATTAGTATTGTTATTATCATTATTATTATTGTTATTATCATTATTATTGCTGTTATTATCAATATTATTATTGCCATTACCATTATTATTTCTATTATTATCATTATTATTTCATTTATTATCATTATTATTATAGTTATTACCATTATTATTATTGTTATTATCATTATTATTTCTCTTATTATCATACTTATTTCTGTTATCATCGTTATTATTATTGTTATTATCATTATTATTTCTATTATTATCGTTATTATTTCTGTTATTATCATTATTAGTATTATTATTACCATTATTATTATTGTTATTATCATTATTATTTCTGTTATTATCATTATTATTTCTGTTATTATCGTTATTATTTCTGTTATTATCGTTATTAGTATTGTTATTATCATTATTATTACTGTTATTATCATTATTATTACTGTTATTATCATTATTATTACTGTTATTATCATTATTATTATAGTTATTACCATTATTATTATTGTTATTTTCATTATTACTTCTGTTATTATCATTATTATTGTTATTATTACCATTATTATTATTGTTATTATCATTATTATTATTGTTATCATCATTATTATTATAGTTTTATCATTACTATTTCTGCTATTATCGTTATTACTTCTGTTATTATTATTATTATTATCATTATTATTTCTGTTATCGTCATTATTGTTATTGTTAACACTATTATTATTATTGTTATTACCATTATTATTATTGTTATTATCATTATTATTTCTGTTATTATCGTTATTATTTCTGTTATTATCGTTATTAGTATTGTTATTATCATTATTATTATTGTTATTATCATTATTATTTCTGTTATTATCAATATTATTATTGCCATTACCATTATTATTTCTATTATTATCATTATTATTTCATTTATTATCATTATTATTATAGTTATTACCATTATTATTATTGTTATTATCATTATTATATATGTTATTATCATTATTATTATTGTTATCACCATTATTATTATAGTTTTATCATTACTATTTCTGTTATTATCGTTATTATTTCTGTTATTATCATTATTAGTTTTGTTATTAGCATTATTATTTCTGTTATTATCATTATTATTGTTGTTATTACGATTATTATTATTGTTATTATCATTATTATTTATGTTATTATCGTTATTATTATTGTTATTATCATTATTATATATGTTATTATCATTATTATTATTGTTATCACCATTATTATTATAGTTTTATCATTACTATATCTGTTATTATCGTTATTACTTCTGTTATTATTATTATTATTATCATTATTATTTCTTTTATTATCATTATTATTATTGTTATTACCATTATTATTATTGTTATTATCATTATTATTTCTGTTATTGTCATTATTGTTATTGTTAACACTATTATTATTATTGTTATTACCATTATTATTATTGTTATTATCATTATTATTTCTGTTATTATCACTATTAGTATTGTTATTATCATTATTATTTCTGTTATTATTATTATTATTGTTGTTATTGTTATTATCATTATTATTAGTGTTATTATCATTATTACTACTGTTATTATTACTATTATTATTGTCATTACCATTATTATTATTGTTATTATCATTCTTATTATTGTTATTATTATTACTATTACTGTTATTATCATTATTATTTCTGTTACTATCGTCATTATTATTGTTATTATTACTATTATTATTGTCATTACCATTATTATTATTGTTATTATCATTCTTATTATTGTTATTATTATTCTTATTACTGTTATTATCATTATTATTTCTGTTATTATCGTTATTATTATTGTTATTATCATTATTATTATTGTCATTACCATTACTATTATTGTTATTATCATTCTTATTAGTGTTATTATTATTATTATTACTGTTATTATCATTATTATTATTGTTATTATCATTATTATTATAGTTATTACCATTATTATTACTGTTATTATCATTATTATTATTGTTATTATCATTATTATTTCTGTTATTATCATTATTATTATTGTTATTATCATTATTATTTCTGTTATTATCATTATTATTTATCTTATTATCGTTATTCTTATTGTTATTATCAATGTTATTTAAG
The DNA here is from genome assembly GCA_947623535.1 of Coelioxys conoideus. Taxonomy (NCBI): domain Eukaryota; kingdom Metazoa; phylum Arthropoda; class Insecta; order Hymenoptera; family Megachilidae; genus Coelioxys; species Coelioxys conoideus. The sequence goes on along the minus strand of CANQJN010000037.1, from coordinate 265,245 downwards.
TTATTATCATTATTATTATTGTTAATATCATCATTATTGTTGTTATTATCATTATTACTACTGTTATAATCATAATTATTATTGTCATTACCATTATTATTTCTGTTATTATCATTATTATTTCTGTTATTGTCATTATTATTTCTGTTATTATCAATATTATTATTGCTATTATCATTATTATTTATGTTATTATCGTTATGATTATTGTTATTATCATTATTATATATGTTATTATCATTATT
>CANQJN010000037.1:250000-262500 GCA_947623535.1 Coelioxys conoideus | reverse complement strand
TGATATTATTATTATTATTACTGTTATTATCATCATTATTGTTGTTATTATCATTATTATTATTGTTATTATCATTATTATTTCTATTATTATCATTATTATTATAGTTATTACCATTATTATTATAGTTATTCTCATTACTATTTCTGTTATTATCGTTATTATTATTGTTATTACCATTACTATTATTGTTATTATCTTTATTATTAGTGTTATTATCATTATTATTTCTTTTATTATCTTTATTATTATTGTCATTATCAATATTATTATTGGCATTACCATTATTATTTCTATTATTATCATTATTATTGTAGTTATTACCATTATGATTATTGTTATTATCATTATTATTTCTGTGATTATCGTTATTATTATTATTATTATCATTATTATTATAGTTATTACCATTACTATTATTGTTATTATCATTATTATTTCTGTTATTATTATTATTATTATTGTTGTTATTGTTATTATCATTATTATTTCTGTTATTATTATTATTATTATTGTTGTTATTGTTATTATCATTTTTATTATTGTTATTATTATTGTTATTACTGCTATTATCATTATTATTTCTGTTATTATCGTTATTATTATTGTTATTATCATTATTATTATTGTCATTACCATTACTATTATTGTTTTTATCATTCTTATTATTGTTATTATTATTATTATTACTGTTATTATCATCATTATTGTTGTTATTATCATTATTATTATTGTTATTATCATTATTATTTCTATTATTATCGTTATTATTTCTGTTATTATCATTATTATCTCTGTTATTATTATTATTATTATTGTTATTATTATTATTATTTCTGTTATTATCATTATTATTAGTGTTATTATCATTATTATTATTATTGTCATTACCATTATTATTATTGTTATTATCATTATTATTATTGTTATTACCATTATTATTATTGTTATTATCATTATTATTTCTGTTATTATCGTCATTATTATTGTTATTATTACTATTATTATTGTCATTACCATTATTATTATTGTTATTATCATTCTTATTATTGTTATTATTATTATTATTACTGTTATTATCATTATTATTTCTGTTATTATCGTTATTATTATTGTTATTATCATTATTATTATTGTCATTACCATTACTATTATTGTTATTATCATTATTATCTCTGTTATTATTATTATTATTATTGTTATTATTGTTCTTATCATTATTATTTGTGCTATTATCATTATTACTACTGTTATTATCATTATTATTATTGTCATTACCATTATTATTATTGTTATTATCATTATTATTATTGTTATTACCATTATTATTATTGTTATTATCATTATTGTTTCTGTTATTATCATTATTGTTTCTGTTATTATCATTATTATTTCTGTTATTATCATTATTATTAGTGTTATTATCATTATTATTACTGTTATTATCATTATTATTACTGTTATTATCATCATTATTGTTGCTATTATCATTATTATTATTGTTATTACCATTATTATTATTGTTATTATCATTATTATTTCTGTTATTGTCATTATTGCAATTGTTAACACTATTATTATTATGCTATTATCATTATTATATATGTTATTATCATTATTATTATTGTTATCACCATTATTATTATTGTTACTATTATTATTATTATTACTGTTATTATCATCATTATTGTTGCTATTATCATTATTATTACTGTTATTATCATTATTATTGTCGTTAATGTCATTATTATTATTACTGTTATTATCTTTATTAGTATTGCTATTATCATTATCATTACTGCTATTATCATTATTCTTATAGTTAATATCATCATTATTGTTGTAATTACCATTATTATTATTGTTATTATCATTATTATTGCTGTTATTATCGTTATTATTATTTTTGTTATTATCATTATTATTTCTGTTATTATCATTCTTATTATTATTATTACCATTATTATTATTATTATTATCATTATTATTATTGTTATTACCATTATTATTATAGTTAATATCATTATCATTATTATTTCTGTTATTATCATTACCATTACGGTTATTATCATTATTATTTCTGTTATTATCGTTATTATTTCTGTTATTATCGTTATTAGTATTGTTATTATCATTATTATTATTGTTATTATCATTATTATTTCTGTTATTATCAATATTATTATTGCCATTACCATTATTATTTCTATTATTATCATTATTATTTCATTTATTATCATTATTATTATAGTTATTACCATTATTATTATTGTTATTATCATTATTATTTCTCTTATTATCATACTTATTTCTGTTATCATCGTTATTATTATTGTTATTATCATTATTATTTCTATTATTATCGTTATTATTTCTGTTATTATCATTATTAGTATTATTATTACCATTATTATTATTGTTATTATCATTATTATTTCTGTTATTATCATTATTATTTCTGTTATTATCGTTATTATTTCTGTTATTATCGTTATTAGTATTGTTATTATCATTATTATTACTGTTATTATCATTATTATTACTGTTATTATCATTATTATTACTGTTATTATCATTATTATTATAGTTATTACCATTATTATTATTGTTATTTTCATTATTACTTCTGTTATTATCATTATTATTGTTATTATTACCATTATTATTATTGTTATTATCATTATTATTATTGTTATCACCATTATTATTATAGTTTTATCATTACTATTTCTGTTATTATCGTTATTACTTCTGTTATTATTATTATTATTATCATTATTATTTCTGTTATTATCAATATTAATATTGTTATTACCATTATTATTATTGTTATTATCATTATTATTTCTGTTATCGTCATTATTGTTATTGTTAACACTATTATTATTATTGTTATTACCATTATTATTATTGTTATTATCATTATTATTTCTGTTATTATCGTTATTATTTCTGTTATTATCGTTATTAGTATTGTTATTATCATTATTATTATTGTTATTATCATTATTATTTCTGTTATTATCAATATTATTATTGCCATTACCATTATTATTTCTATTATTATCATTATTATTTCATTTATTATCATTATTATTATAGTTATTACCATTATTATTATTGTTATTATCATTATTATATATGTTATTATCATTATTATTATTGTTATCACCATTATTATTATAGTTTTATCATTACTATTTCTGTTATTATCGTTATTATTTCTGTTATTATCATTATTAGTTTTGTTATTAGCATTATTATTTCTGTTATTATCATTATTATTGTTGTTATTACGATTATTATTATTGTTATTATCATTATTATTTATGTTATTATCGTTATTATTATTGTTATTATCATTATTATATATGTTATTATCATTATTATTATTGTTATCACCATTATTATTATAGTTTTATCATTACTATATCTGTTATTATCGTTATTACTTCTGTTATTATTATTATTATTATCATTATTATTTCTGTTATTATCATTATTATTATTGTTATTACCATTATTATTATTGTTATTATCATTATTGTTTCTGTTATTGTCATTATTGTTATTGTTAACACTATTATTATTATTGTTATTACCATTATTATTATTGTTATTATCATTATTATTTCTGTTATTATCACTATTAGTATTGTTATTATCATTATTATTTCTGTTATTATTATTATTATTGTTGTTATTGTTATTATCATTATTATTAGTGTTATTATCATTATTACTACTGTTATTATTACTATTATTATTGTCATTACCATTATTATTATTGTTATTATCATTCTTATTATTGTTATTATTATTATTATTACTGTTATTATCATTATTATTTCTGTTACTATCGTCATTATTATTGTTATTATTACTATTATTATTGTCATTACCATTATTATTATTGTTATTATCATTCTTATTATTGTTATTATTATTCTTATTACTGTTATTATCATTATTATTTCTGTTATTATCGTTATTATTATTGTTATTATCATTATTATTATTGTCATTACCATTACTATTATTGTTATTATCATTCTTATTAGTGTTATTATTATTATTATTACTGTTATTATCATTATTATTATTGTTATTATCATTATTATTATAGTTATTACCATTATTATTATTGTTATTATCATTATTACTTCTGTTATTATCATTATTATTGTTATTATTACCATTATTATTATTGTTATTATCATTATTATTATTGTTATCACCATTATTATTATAGTTTTATCATTACTATTTCTGTTATTATCGTTATTATTTCTGTTATTATCATTATTAGTTTTGTTATTAGCATTATTATTCCTGTTATTATCATTATTATTGTTGTTATTACCATTATTATTATTGTTATTATCATTATTATTTATGTTATTATCGTTATTATTATTGTTATTATCATTATTATATATGTTATTATCATTATTATTATTGTTATCACCATTATTATTATAGTCTTATCATTACTATTTCTGTTATTATCGTTATTACTTCTGTTATTATTTCTGTTATTATCATTATTATTTCTGTTATTATCGTTATTATTATTGTTATTACCATTGCTATTATTCTTATTACCATTATTACTATTGTTATTATCATTATTATTTCTGTTATTATCATTATTATTACTGTTATTATCATTATTATTACTGTTATTATCATTATTACTACTGTTATTATCATCATTATTGTTGCTATTATCATTATTATTGTCGTTAATGTCATTATTATTATTACTGTTATTATCTTTATTAGTATTGCTATTATCATTATCATTACTGTTATTATCGTTATTATAATTGTTATTACCATTACTATTATTGTTATTATCATTATTATTATTATTATTATTAGCATTATTATTATAGTTAATATCATCATTATTGTTGTTATTACCATTAATATTTCTGTTATTGTCATTATTGTTATTGTTAACACTATTATTATTATTGTTATTACCATTATTATTATTGTTATTATCAGTATTATTTCTGTTATTATCACTATTAGTATTGTTATTATCATTATTATTTCTGTTATTATTATTATTATTGTTGTTATTGTTATTATCATTATTATTAGTGTTATTATCATTATTACTACTGTTATTATTACTATTATTATTGTCATTACCATTATTATTATTGTTATTATCATTCTTATTATTGTTATTATTATTATTATTACTGTTATCATCATTATTATTTCTGTTATTATCAATATTATTATTGCCATTACCATTATTATTTCTATTATTATCATTATTATTTCTTTCATTATCATTATTATTATCGTTATTATTTCTGTTATTATCATTATCATTACTGTTATTATCATTATTATTTCTGTTATTATCGTTATTAGTATTGTTATTATCATTATTATTTCTTTTATTATCATTATTATTTCTATTATTATCGTTATTATTTGTCTTATTATCATTATTAGTATTGTTATTATCATTATTATCTCTGTTATTATTATTATTATTATTGTTATTATTGTTATTATCATTATTATTAGTGTTATTATCATTATTACTACTGTTATTATCAATATTATTATTGTCATTACCATTATTATTATTGTTATTATCATTATTATTATTGTTATTACTATTATTATTATTGTTATTATCATTATTGTTTCTGTTATTATCATTCTTAGTATTGTTATTATCACTATTATATCTGGGATTATCATTATTATTATTGTTATTACAATTATTACTATTGTTATTACAATTATTACTATTGTTATTATCATTATTATTTCTGTCATTACCATTATTATTTCTGTTATTATCATTATCATTACTGTTATTATCATTATTATTTCTGTTATTATCGTTATTAGTATTGTTATTATCATTATTATTTCTTTTATTATCATTATTATTATTGTTATTATCATTATTATTTCTGTTATTATCGATATTATTGTTGCCATTACCATTATTATTTCTGTTATTATCGCTATTATTATTGTTATTGTCATTATTATTATTGTCATTACCATTACTATTATTGTTATTATCATTATTATTTCTGTTATTATCATTATTATTTCTATTATTATCGTTATTATTATTGTTATTATCATTATTATTATTGTCATTACCATTACTATTATTGTTATTACCATTATTATTATTGTCATTACCATTACTATTATTGTTATTACCATTATTATTATTGTTATTATCATTATTATTATTGTTATTACCATTATTATTATTGATATTATCATTATTGTTTCTGTTATTATCATTCTTAGTATTGTTATTATCACTATTATTTCTGGGATTATCATTATTATTATTGTTATTACAATTATTACTATTGTTATTATCATTATTATTATTGTTATTACAATTATTACTATTGTTATTATCATTATTATTTCTGTTATTATCATTATTATTACTGTTATTATCATTATTATTACTGTTATTATCATTATTATTATTGTCATTACCATTACTATTATTGTTATTACCATTATTATTATTGTTATTATCATTATTATTATTGTTATTACCATTATTATTATTGATATTATCATTATTGTTTCTGTTATTATCATTATTATTATAGTTATTACCAATATTATTATTGTTATTATCATTATTACTTCTGTTATTATCATTATTATTGTTATTATTACCATTATTATTATTGTTATTACTATTACCATTATTGTTATTGTTATTACCATTATTATTATTGTTATTCTTATTATTATTTCTGTCCTTATCGTTATTATTATTGTTATTACCATTATTATTATGGTTAATATCATTATCATTATTATTTCTGTTATTATCGTTATTATTATTGTTATTATCATTATTATTATTGTCATTACCATTACTATTATTGTTATTACCATTATTATTATTGTTATTATCATTATTATTATTGTTATTACCATTATTATTATTGATATTATCATTATTGTTTCTGTTATTATCATTCTTAGTATTGTTATTATCACTATTATTTCTGGGATTATCATTATTATTATTGTTATTACAATTATTACTATTGTTATTATTATTATTATTTCTGTTATTATCATTATTATTACTGTTATTATCATTATTATTACTGTTATTATCATTATTATTACTGTTATTATCATTATTATTATAGTTATTACCAATATTATTATTGTTATTATCATTATTACTTCTGTTATTATCATTATTATTGTTATTATTACCATTATTATTATTGTTATTATCATTATTATTTATGTTATTATCGTTATTATTATTGTTATTATCATTATTATATATGTTATTATCATTATTATTATTGTTATCACCATTATTATTATAGTTTTATCCTTACTATTTCTGTTATTATCATTATTATTTCTGTTATTATCGCTATTATTATTGTTATTATCATTATTATTATTGTCATTACCATTACTATTATTGTTATTATCATTATTATTTCTGTTATTATTATTATTATTACTGTTATTATCATCATTATTGTTGGTATTATCATTATTATTATTGTTATTATCATTATTATTTCTATTATTATCGTTATTATTTCTGTTATTATCATTATTATTTCTGTTATTATCGTTATTATCTCTGTTATTGATATTATTATTATTGTTATTATTGTTATTATCATTATTATTAGTGTTATTATCATTATTACTACTGTTATTATCAATATTATTATTGTCATTACCATTATTATTATTGTTATTATCATTATTATTATTGTTATTACTATTACCATTATTGTTATTGTTATTACCATTATTATTATTGTTATTCTTATTATTATTTCCGTCCTTATCGTTATTATTATTGTTATTACCATTATTATTATGGGATAATATCATTATCATTATTATTTCTGCTATTATCATTATCATTACTGTTATTATCATTATTATTTCTGTTATTATCGTTATTAGTATTGTTATTATCATTCTTAGTATTGTTATTATCACTATTATTTCTGGGATTATCATTATTATTATTGTTATTATAATTATTACTATTGTTATTATCATTATTATTTCTGTTATTATCATTATTATTACTGTTATTATCATTATTATTACTGTTATTATCATTATTATTATAGTTATTACCAATATTATTATTGTTATTATCATTATTACTTCTGTTATTATCATTATTATTGTTATTATTACCATTATTATTATTGTTATTATCATTATTATTTATGTTATTATTGTTATTATCATTATTATATATGTTATTATCATTATTATTATTGTTATCACCATTATTATTATAGTTTTATCCTTACTATTTCTGTTATTATCGTTATTATTTCTGTTATTATCATCATTATTGTTGTTATTATCATTATTATTATTGTTATTATCATTATTATTTCTATTATTATCGTTATTATTTCTGTTATTATCATTCTTATCTCTGTTATTATTATTATTATTGTTATTATTGTTATTATCATTATTATTAGTGTTATTATCATTATTACTACTGTTATTATCATTATTATTAGTGTTATTATCATTATTACTACTGTTATTATCATTATTATTAGTGTTATTATCATTATTATTATTGTATTTATCATTATTATTTCTGTTATTATCATTATTATTATTGTTATTATTATTACTGTTATTATCATTATTATTAGTGTTATTATTATTATTATTATTATAGTTAATATCATGATTATAGTTCTTTTTATCATTATTAGTACCGTTATTATCATTATTACTGTCGATAATGTCATTATTATGATTGTTACTACCATTATTATTATTGTTATTACCATTATTGTTATTGTTATTACCATTATTATTATTGTTATCCTTATTATTATTTCTGTCATTATCGTTACTATTATTGTTGTTACCATTATTATTATTATTATTATCATTATTATTATTGTTATTACCATTATTATTATGGTTAATATCATTATCATTATTATTTCTGCTATTATCATTATCATTACTGTTATTATCATTATTATTTCTGTTATTATCGTTATTAGTATTGTTATTATCATTCTTAGTATTGTTATTATCACTATTATTTCTGGGATTATCATTATTATTATTGTTATTATAATTATTAATATTGTTATTATCATTATTATTTCTGTTATTATCATTATTATTACTGTTATTATCATTATTATTACTGTTATTATCATTATTATTATAGTTATTACCAATATTATTATTGTTATTATCATTATTATATATGTTATTATCATTATTATTATTGTTATCACCATTATTATTATAGTTTTATCCTTACTATTTCTGTTATTATCGTTATTATTTCTGTTATTATCATCATTATTGTTGTTATTATCATTATTATTATTGTTATTATCATTATTATTTCTATTATTATCGTTATTATTTCTGTTATTATCATTCTTATCTCTGTTATTATTATTATTATTTTTATTATTGTTATTATCATTATTATTAGTGTTATTATCATTATTACTACTGTTATTATCATTATTATTAGTGTTATTATCATTATTACTACTGTTATTATCATTATTATTAGTGTTATTATCATTATTATTATTGTATTTATCATTATTATTTCTGTTATTATCATTATTATTATTGTTATTATTATTATTATTATTATTACTGTTATTATCATTATTATTAGTGTTATTATTATTATTATTATTATAGTTAATATCATGATTATAGTTCTTTTTATCAATATTAGTACCGTTATTATCATTATTACTGTCGATAATGTCATTATTATTATTGTTACTACCATTATTATTATTGTTATTACCATTATTGTTATTGTTATTACCATTATTATTATTGTTATTCTTATTATTATTTCTGTCATTATCGTTACTATTATTGTTGTTACCATTATTATTATTATTATTATCATTATTATTATTGTTATTACCATTATTATTATAGTTAATATCATTATCATTATTATTTCTGTTATTATCATTATCATTACTGTTATTATCATTATTATTTCTGTTATTATCGTTATTATTTCTGTTATTATCGTTATTAGTATTGTTATTATCATTATTATTTCTCTTATTATCATTATTATTTCTGTTATTATCGTTATTATTATTGTTATTATCATTATTATCTCTGTTATTATTATTATTATTATTGTTATTATTGTTATTATCATTATTATTAGTGTTATTATCATTATTACTACTGTTATTATCATTATTATTATTGTGATTACCATTATTATTATTGTTATTATCATTATTACTATTGTTATTGCCATTATTATTATTGTTATTACTATTATTACTATTGTTATTACAATTATTACTATTGTTATTATCATTATTATTTCTGTTATTATCATTATTATTAGTGTTATTATCATTATTATTACTGTTATTATCATTATTATTACTGTTATTATCATCATTATTGTTGCTATTATCATTATTATTATTGTTATTATCATTATTATTTCTATTATTATCGTTATTATTTCTGTTATTATCATTCTTATCTCTGTTATTATTATTATTATTGTTATTATTGTTATTATCATTATTATTAGTGTTATTATCATTATTACTACTGTTATTATCATTATTATTAGTGTTATTATCATTATTATTATTGTATTTATCATTATTATTTCTGTTATTATCATTATTATTATTGTTATTATTATTATTATTATTATTACTGTTATTATCATTATTATTGCTGTTATTATCGTTATTATTATTGTTGTCATTATCATTACCATTTCTGTTATTATCATTCTTATTATTGTTATTACCATTACTATTATTGTTATTATTATTATTATTACTGTTATTATCATCATTATTGTTGTTATTATCATTATTATTATTGTTATTATCATTATTATTTCTATTATTATCGTTATTATTTCTGTTATTATCATTCTTATCTCTGTTATTATTATTATTATTGTTATTATTGTTATTATCATTATTATTAGTGTTATTATCATTATTACTACTGTTATTATCATTATTATTAGTGTTATTATCATTATTATTATTGTATTTATCATTATTATTTCTGTTATTATCATTATTATTATTGTTATTATTATTATTATTATTATTACTGTTATTATCATTATTATTAGTGTTATTATTATTATTATTATTATAGTTAATATCATGATTATAGTTCTTTTTATCATTATTAGTACCGTTATTATCATTATTACTGTCGATAATGTCATTATTATTATTGTTACTACCATTATTATTATTGTTATTACCATTATTGTTATTGTTATTACCATTATTATTATTGTTATTCTTATTATTATTTCTGTCATTATCGTTACTATTATTGTTGTTACCATTATTATTATTATTATTATCATTATTATTATTGTTATTACCATAATTATTATAGTTAATATCATTATCATTATTATTTCTGTTATTATCATTATCATTACTGTTATTATCATTATTATTTCTGTTATTATCGTTATTATTTCTGTTATTATCGTTATTAGTATTGTTATTATCATTATTAGTTTTGTTATTAGCATTATTATTTCTGTTATTAACAATATTATTATTGCCATTACCATTTTTATTTCTATTATTATCATTATTATTTCTTTTATTATCATTATTATTATAGTTATTACCATTATTATTATTGTCATTATCATTATTATTTCTCTTATTATCATTATTATTTCTGTTATTATCGTTATTATTATTGTTATTATCATTATTATCTCTGTTATTATTATTATTATTATTGTTATTATTGTTATTATCATTATTATTAGTGTTATTATCATTATTACTACTGTTATTATCATTATTATTATTGTCATTACCATTATTACTATTGTTATTGCCATTATTATTATTGTTATTACTATTATTACTATTGTTATTACAATTATTACTATTGTTATTATCATTATTATTTCTGTTATTATCATTATTATTACTGTTATTATCATCATTATTGTTGCTATTATCATTATTATTATTGTTATTACCATTATTATTATTGTTATTATCATTATTATTTCAGTTATTGTCATTATTGTAATTGTTAACACTATTATTATTATGCTACTATCATTATTATATATGTTATTATCATTATTATTATTGTTATCACTATTATTATTATTGTTATTATCATTCTTATTATTTTTATTATTGTTATTATTATTATTATTATTACTGTTATTATCATCATTATTGTTGCTATTATCATTATTATTACTGTTATTATCTTTATTAGTATTGCTATTATCATTATTCTTATAGTTAATATCATCATTATTGTTGTAATTACCTTTATTATTATTGTTATTATCATTATTATTGCTGTTATTATCGTTATTATTATTGTTGTCATCATCATTACCATTTCTGTTATTATCATTCTTATTATTGTTATTACCATTACTAGTATTGTTA